>JBBMOC010000808.1:0-19408 GCA_037975185.1 Centropyge bicolor
ATCGGGAAGATAGTAGAAATGAAGGGGGGAGGGGCAGGTGAGTGTTCGGGGGGAGGGATGGTTGATGATGGAAGGAGGCCCTGTGTTAATATAAGAGCTATTTATAGAAGAAGAGATTGGTGTGATAGATGAAGCAGCTGGTTTATTTCGACCTGATGATCCTCTGAAACGGCTCATTTTTAGATTGGCCGACAAATCCAATTGTTTGACTGCTTCTTAACGAGCCTATTGATGGTTTTTAAAGCAGCTCTTTGTTTAGATTCAGCAGGTGAGACTGTTTGTCTTTACCTGGTGAGGCTGAAGCACCACAACCTTTGATCGACAATTTCTGAGATGTTTCCACATTGGAGTCGAGATTAAATCTGCTCTTGTGGTTGCAGATTATTTGCTGTGACTTTGAACAAAATCAGTGAGATCACTATTACTATTACGTTTTCTGTATTCTTGAAATTCTGCTTTCGAGGGCTGGAATTCAAACCCCAATTTGACTTTAGCGTCGTGGTTCGATTGATTTGTGTCTGTAACAATAACAGGTCAGATTCATATTGTTTTTTACTTTTTCTTCTTCTACAGAAACTTTCTCTCTTAGATAAAAATGCATTTTTTCATGTATTGGCTGCATTTAACATTTGAAAATTTGGCCTCTTTTGATGTCTTTAAAAAGTTCTATTTGATTCACTCTGACCGGAAGAATTATTTCCTGAACAGTAAAATAAAGTAAATGGCTGCTTTTACTTTGAAATTCTGCTGTGTGAGCTATAACAATATAAGACAGTAAAATGCTACAAGCAGCAACACGTGTCTCCATTTTCACTGTGGGTTTGAAAACGCCCTCAGCCTCACTGTGGAGGAATCAGAGAGCTCAGGACTGGCTTACGGCGAAGCTGAACCGGACCAGCGGGGAAGGTGAAGGATATGAATGGAGGTCAGGAGGTCAGAGGAGGAGGCGAGGGGTGGGGGGAGGGGGAGGTGAGGCTGAGAGAGCAAGAGGGGGGAGAAAAAAGAGAGAGAGAGGCAAAAGAGATATATAGAGCGGAAAAAAGGAGAAGCTTGTATTGACAGTGGCCACAGCTGCCTCTAGGTGTCGCTGCAGCTCATCTGCATAGCTCAAACCTGAAAGGAAGTCTTTTCAACAAGCAGCTGGTTGAAAACAGGAGCTGATACGATGCCTCATACAGAAGAAATCATTTAAAAAAAAAGCTTAATTTCAATGATCAGGTTGAACCCAGAAATTCTGATTCACTGAAAAAAGTCTTCATATATGATGCAGCACAAGGATGTTGCTGGGTTTGTTTGGTCCTGGCTGAGCTACAGGCAACACTGACTTCAACATGCACCATAAGAATAACAGGCCAACACTAAACTGATGTAACCTGGTGGAAGACTCGCCATTTTCTGAGACGTCTGCTCCAGATTGAGCTCGACTGTTGTACTAACACAGGGTCATACAAGAATTCAGGACTCATTTAGAACGACGACCGTCTCAAGAGACAGAAACATTGAGCAGTCTGATCACAGCTGTATCAGGTAAAGTGAGTTTTTTTTGACAGGAAGCAAAACAATTTAAAGCATCTGTCTCCTGAAGTTTCCAAAAGTTTTTATGTTTCCTGCTGCAGGAAGAGACTAATCAGCAGCGTTCACAGTGAACAGCGTCGTCTGGTGACACTGACAGCTGAAGAGAAGCTTCCAGTAACATGCAAATGAGCTGCTAATTACACAAAAAGTACTAAATGCAATAAATGGTAAAAGTAGAACGTGGATGTTTTTGAAGTCACTTTTTCAAAAGTTTTAAAACAACAACAACAAACAGAGACGCAGTCCTAATTTTACTGGACGCATCAGAAACCATCTCCAACCAGCTCTCGTCGCAGTGAAACAGTAAAGACTTCCTTCAGGATTTGAGTCACAGGTCGACACCACCAGCTGCTGGAGGCCGCTCAGGTAACAATATTCAGGTGTGGGTGGAGGAGTCGGAGCGACACGTACCTCTGCTCAGACCGTCGGGCCCCCGGAGGATCCGGCACTCCTCGATCTGTCCGAACGCCGAGAACATGACCCGGATGTCGTTCTCGTTGCACTTCTTCGACACCATGCCGATGAACAGCTTCCTGTCTTCCACCGCTGCGGGAGGACGGAGAGGGAGCATGAGCGGAGGGCAGGAGAAACAGCTGCTTTTTTCAAACCGTGAACTTGTCGTTTTACACTTTAGTGCTAATTAAACAAAGCTGATATAATGTGTTAATTAGTTAGAGCTTTAGAGGAGCTGCCAGGTGGATTCTGAAAAGCATGCTAGCAGTTTCCCTTTGTTTCCAGCATTTGTGCTAAGCTACGCTAATGGGCTGCAGGTGGTGGCTTCATGTTTACCAAACAGACATGAGAGAGGGATCAATCTGCTCGTCTCAGAAAGTCAATATGAGTATTTCCTAAATTGTTGAACTACTCCTTTAACTGTGCATTTATGATCTGTGTATTGTTTCGGAACACAAGCTTCTGATTGGCTGGAATTCGCTGTTTCAAAAAACACGTAACAATGGCGAGAAAGCGAGAACAAAGAGAATGGGAAAAGAAAGAAAGAAAGAAAAAAAGAGATAAAACCAAAAAAAGTGGAGAATCCAGAAATGTGGAAAAATGGAATGAGACAGAACAAAACACCAATCAAAAGAAACAGTCAGAGAAAAGGCGAGAGGAAAGAGAAAAAAACAGTGGGAGCGAGATGAACACAGACAGAGTTCATGTATTTCATCATGCCATCTGCGAGGCTCTGATCAATGTCTCATTATCACTTCAACAGCGACTGCTCGCTGAGACTCTCCGGCTCGTCCTCTCTCACCCTCTTCCTCTCCTCTATCCTCCCTCCTTCTCCCTCATGGACGCACAGCCCCTCCCCCCCCTCCCCCTTCTCTTCCTCCTCAGGTGCATGTCGAGGAATGTGAGCAGGTAACAGGTGAGAAACTCAGCCGTGTTTTAAAGAGTGTGAGTGAGGTTAAGTGTCAATTCGCCGCTTTGCTCGCAGGAACAATGTGTGTGTGTGTGTGTGTGTGTGTGTGTGTGTGTGTGTGTGTGTTTACGTGTTCCCACCGCATTCAATGTAATGCTAATCCAATTCATTTTTAATGAGGAAACTGTCAGCTCTTACCGCGAGGCGAAAGAGATAAGCGGTCTGTTGCACTCTGGGAAATCAATAGCGCACTTGTTTATTTTGCTGTTTGAATTGTTTGTGTGTTTAAAAAAAAAAACAAACCGTCGGGATACGCTGCCAAGATAAGTGTTGTTTCAAAAAGCTTTAACTCCTTTGTACACAGCATGTGTGTGTCTGTGTGTGTGTGTGTGTGTGCATCATTCCAGAGGAAGATTACCACAAGTCTAACAGCAATGTAATTAATTTAGTCTGTGTCGATAGAAAAGAAAGAGAGGAGATATGGTTACAATTGACTGTTTGTGTTTTTTCGGACGAGGCGTGCAGGCAGGCGGCGGCGGCGGCGCCGGCGGTGGCGGGCGATAAGACTCATGAAGCCGGCTCTGGGATGATCCAGAGTCAGCTTTGCATTCTGGGATAAATTGGAGCAGAATTGGCTTCACGCTGAGTTTCGACACATCATGAGACGGCGAGAGAGAATCAGAAAAGTTTCGGGAAAAAAAGCAGCACCAATAATGTTATCTCTGTGTTAGACTATACATCCGTCTCTTCCTCTTCCGCCGTCTCCCCCACTGACTAAACTAATAAACCTCCGAGCAGCCATTTGTCACTGTTACAGCGGCTCTAACACCGGGTTTATTAAAGGTCATTACCTTTAAGTGGATGGATATGTTACGTATGGCCTGCTCTATATTTCACCGCTCTGCCTGTGAGTGCTGGCTGCTTTATTAAGTTCCACCATCGTTACCCTGACGGTTATGTCTTATAAAGTCGTATTTCGCCATATTTCAGTGGAGCGGATGATGGCTTTTATAAGGATTTCTCCCCTGCCTTGCTGGATACTGTCATTTTATTGTATTCCCCCGCAGTGGACAGAGATATAGCAGGAAGCTTATGATGCTCCTCCATCGTCCGTGTGTCAGCCACAAGGACTCGGCCGTGATGTAAACCGCCACACACACACATACACACAAGCTTCCTGTTGAAAAAAAAACACCTGTAAAACTTTGTGAAAACTGCCTGGATTTGAATGGTCAGTTCATCCAATCGTGCTTTTTCATATTCTGCTCAGTTACTCAGCTTCGAGGGTCAGCTCACCCAAATTGCAAAAACACACATTTTCTCACTTAGCCATGCAAATAATTTCAGTTTTATTTGCCAAAAATGTTCAGATATCTGCGGCTGAGCTTTGCAGCCTGAATAATCCACAGACAACAATTTTCAACCTGAGGTCAAAACGATCAGCAGCGAGGTCTCAGGATTATGAGCAGGAATTCGCTTTTTCAAATTTTTTTTTTTTTAAATCATTTTATCTTCATAAGATGTGAGCGGCTGCAGAAGCATCAGCAAACAAACATCAGGATGATCGAGCAGGTCAGAGCTGGAGCCTGGTTTCTGTCCGCTCAGAGAAAAGTCACATGACGACTTAAAATAAAGTCTCCAGATTCTGCCATATTTCGGTTTAGTTGGATTTGGCATGTATTGACATCTGCATGAAATCTGCTGGGAAAAATTTTCAAAAAGATGGATCAACTTTTAAGACACGATTTCTCCGGCACCTGTCGTTTCATAATCCAAACTAGAAACCTCGACTCTGCCGAGGCAAGTGGGAAATTACATTATGTGTTTTTACAATTTGGCTGAATTGACCCTCGAAAGTGAGTAATTGAGCAGAACCTTCAAATAGATTCCAAATCAGATTTGGAGTCCACGGTGTTTGCCTCCCTCTCCCACTGAACCTCCGCTTTAATATCAACCGAATATCACTGAACATAATGAACCTGACAAATTACACCAAATGTTATTGCCGCATCAAAATGAAACCAATTAAAACTGATTGCAATAGCAGAGCAACAAAATTCAGAGCTTGTAAAACAGTCTTTAAAGACACAATGAAATAAAAATCTTCTCATCATGTGCTCGTGCGTCGACGGCTCTGCCTCTGTAAACATGTCGAATTCTTAGTGTTTGTATGTCACGTGTCACTTCCTGTAAAACAACCAAACACTGACGGGTGATGTTTACATTAACATCTTCAGCTCGTGGGTCTGATGCTGCAGGTAGGCGAAGGGTCAAAGGTCGAAGGTGAGCGTTTTAACGTTGGTTGGTGAAAATTGTGTTTCCAAAAGTTACTCATTCCTCCCGCTCATGATTTAACAATGCATGTGGAGGAGTTGTTCTCCAGAGCCTCCGTGATTGAAAGGTCACGCTCACTTTAAAGCAATCAAACAAAATCGAAATCAGTTTAAAGACGATAAAAACACTTTGAGTAATGTTTGCTAAAAACTGTTAGCCGCTTTGAAAGATTTACATCGACAGTAGGAACGGATGGACTCGGTGTCCCAGACGAGGCGAAAAACCAGGAAGTATTCGGACATGTTCTCATGAGATTTGTTGACAATGAGAGAAAAAGGAGAATAACAGCGGCCTCATCCTTTAAAGGCCGACACAGCTCGACCGCTTCCTCCTCAGAACGAGAGGAAGACGCTCGCTATAAGAAATCAATTCACAACTGGATCTGCAATATGTAGTTTGGAAATTGGGTGATCTGGGGACGGAGTGTGTGACAGCGCGGCGAGATGGATGCTTCGGAGGCGTGTGTGTGTGTGTGTGTGTGTGTGTTTGTGTGTGTGTGTGTGTGTGTGTGTGTGTGTGTGTGTGTGTGTGTGTGTGTGTGCGAGCGAGCAGCCACCAGGGAGAGAGGCGGGTTCACTAAGAGGCCAAAACGATTCAACTTCCACTGACCTCCTCGCGAGCCACCTTAATAATTCATCACAAAATATATTTATATATATATTAGCATTTCCCCCTCATCGCTCTCCCTCTCTGCTCCTCTCTACGCCTCTCTCAGTCTCTTCCCCTCGCTCCTTTATCCCGTCTGCGGCGAGCAAACACACGGGCGAGATAGCTATTACCAAGCAAATTCAAAGAGGCTATTGATGCATGTGTGTGTGATATTGATGCGTCTGTCAGCCTGTGTGTGTGTGTGTGTGTGTGGCCACTCACCGTTAGATTTCTCACTGTCTGCAGGTTTCATTTGAATAGGGTGGTGCATCTGTGGAGAGACAGAGGAGAAGGACGTTAAACGCTGCTCGTTACTCCAGGTGTGTCACGTCCAGATGAAATCCAGATCCGGTTTAAGGTGCATGAATCTCAATTAGCCAGATGTAAACTTCACTTGTTTCTGTTCTGGTTCAGTCCAGAAGGTTCGTAGTGAAAAGGAGAAGAATGAGAAGAATAACAACAGGCAGATTTTGTGAACAGTACATGTTTGAGTGGTCGGCTGAAAGAGGGGCTCGACGATAAGATATCGAGCCGCAGATTGCGTGTTTACACCAGGTGTAAATGGGGTCTAATACCTGCATTTACATTTGTCTTTTCAGATGCTGGATCTCTGTGAAGCTGAGCTGTTTAATGGAGCTGAATGATGGATGTGTTTTTAAGGTGGCGGCTCTTCTTTCATGGAAAACAAGAACATACTTCACAGATGTTAAGGATTTGTCACCTCTCTCTCTCTCTCTCTCTCTCTCTCTCTCACCCCTCTGTCCCTTTTCTTATTCCCTCCATCTCTCTTTCCTTTATGGGAGATTATGTGGCTGTTTGATCTGCGGAGAGACGAATGACAGTGATTCTCCAAATCTAGCCTGGTATCAATCACACTCAGAGTCAAATACCAGCCGTGAGTGTGTGTGTGCGTCTGCGTGCGTGCCTAAGTGTGAGTGTGTGTGTGTGTGTGTGTCCAAACGAGTGTGTCTGTGCCCTGTCTTACCCAGAACGCCCCTGGGCTCAGTCACGCTGTGACAGAAGGCTTTGATCTTCCAATTCTATCACACACCTTTATCCCAACTCTCTCCCTCTTGCTCTCTTCCTTATCATCCTCACTCTCGATTTTTTTTTTTTTTCGTCTCGCAGACCTGTCCCAGACACACACACACACACACACACACACACCTAGTCTGTCCGTTGATTAGTTCCCAAACCTGCCTGATGGGGGCAGTCAACGGTGCAGGGGGACGAAACAAAGAAACACAGAGACACTGACACTGAAGTATCAATGAAAAAAACCAGCAGCTTTGCAAATTCATCAATCCTCTTTTAAATTCAGGTGAATTTTCTGACGACTCATTTGTGATTTGTGATGCATTTTGAAAAGAAACGTCTGCATATAGGCAAAGAAATCTGCTAACTACAGAAACAAAGAAAATGAAAAAGCAAAAAGGAGGAAAGAAAGAAAAAAACAAAATTTTAAATTCTGTGAACACTTTGACTTGAAAGAAAGAAAGAGGAAGAAAGAAAATCCTTCAATAAGAGACAAAATTCAAATGAAATTCAGTGACGGTCGAATGATTTAACGTGTAGTTTGGAGTGCGGCTACAAACGCATGAGGGACAAGAGAGAAAAGAAAGAGGAGAGAAAATCTGAAGTGAAAAAGGCTAATAAAGGGAAAGACAAAGGAGGCAATGACAGACAAAGACGAGGTGAGAAAGACTGTGAGTCAACCATCAACAGAGAGAGAGAGAGAGAGAGAGAGAGAGAGAGAGAGAGAGAAGAGGGTCAGAGACTGGACAGACAGGAAGAGTCGATAACCCTTCAGGCTCAGGACAGTATCACTAACACAAGGACAGATGGAGGGACATGGATGAGGTGTGTGTGTGTGTGTGTGTGTGTGTGAGAGAGAGTGTCAGTGTGTGTGTGTGGGTTGAAGCCACATCAAAAGAAGGAAAGTCGTGTCAAAGCAAACCTGGAAGTCACATCAAGTCAGTTCTCGTTAATCCATTTCAAAGTCTGTCCTCTAAAGGCAAAAAACAAAAACAAAAAAAACAAAAAAAAAAACAAAAGCCGTGACAGCAGCCGCCGCGCCGCCGTCATTCACTCTTGAAAAGCAAAGCCAAAAGCTGCCACGTGCACACACACACACACACACACACAACTACACACCCACACGTGTGTACAAACACAAACACAGGTACAAAAAAACCCTGTCTGGTTTTCAGGCGTCTCCTCCTCAGGTCTGTCTACCCAGAATGCCCGGCGGGCGGTGGCGCTGTCGGCACGTTTGATCTCGCCGAGTTCCCGCTGAGACCCACAATGCGAGACTCTCCTCCGCTATCCCACAATTCCACAGTGCCGTTTCTTCTTGCCTGGCAGGCCCGCAGCCGCAGTCTGCCATTCATTATGCGCTCAGCGGGAGCCCGGCAAAACTACTAAGTCCTCACTGCGCTCAGGCTCATAAAAAGCACAGAGAACCCAAACTTCCCTGCGTAAAGCCATGTGTGCAGCCGGCGTGATGCTGCGCTGGCATTTAGCTTCACAAACCTATCTGTCTCGTCAGTCGGCTGCCTAATCCACTTCCTGTTTACCTGCCACGTCCCGCGCCGGCTCGCCCTTCCTCCTCATCCTCCTCTTCCTCTCTGCTACTTTCTGTTTTCTCTGATAAATCTTTAATTGAATTGCTTGTCGTAAGCTCCTCTAAAGCACTTATAATAATTAATCAGACGGCGATTTGTGTAAAAATCCTCCACGGCGACGGCAGCTGTACAGTTAATGACACAAAGTAAATGTCATTCTGTGATGTTTGGCCGTTACGTCGTCCAAGTTTTCAGGGGCTTATTATCTGCTTACAAAGCGTCCGCCGGCCACTCCAAGCAAAGTGCCACCTTTTGTTTTTAATCATTTTTTTTTAGAGCACTCGAATTGTCTTATTACTAGCTGCACCGTTCGGTTCTGATTGACTGAGTCACGCCGGGCGCCGCTGTAAAACACATGATAAATGCACACCTTTGAAAATCGATTAACATTTAATTTACATATTAATGTGCAAAGTGAAAGTCGCCACTCGTTGCTGCTAATAATGAGGCGGCGTGTTGTCGTTCGAGAGTCGCAGCTCGTCGTCTCTGCAGAGCAACGTCTCATATTTATCATGACAGAGTTGAATTTATCTGGATTTATAGTTTGTGGAGCAGCAGCTGTGCAGCAGAATCACTGGATTGTCTGTTCTTTCATGTCTAAATTCAATTTAACTTGATGGTTTCATTCATCCTACAGGCGTGAAAATCTATTTCTTTTCTCCTCGGCTCGGTTTAACTCTCACTTGTTCTCATTTCCCGAAAGTTGTCGGAGGATTGAAGAGCGTGACTCGCGCTTGATAAGTTGATTGACACTTTGGAAACATCACTCATTCACTCACTTATTGTTTCTCTTTATCAAACTAGTTTTAGTCGTTCGCACTGGAAACAAACAATTGTAAAATCTGGAGTCAAACAATGGATGAATCAAGTCCAAATTAGCTGCAAGGGACAGAGTTCAACGTCCAAATCTGGTTTTAAATGAGGAAAAACATCAGCTATGATGAGGTTAAAACAACAATATGCTCATATCTAGAGTTCTAAAAACTTAATTAGCTTCAAATATGGACAAAAAAAATGATTGAAAATGCCTCATATTCACTGTTTTTTGAGAAACATGTTTGCTGTTGTGAAGCCAAAACAAGCTAAAGCAGGCTAAAAAAAAAAAGCTAATGGGCTCTTTGCATGTTTGGTTTTTACAAACTAATTTGACTCAGTGTTAAAATAAAAATGTGGAGTAACTCGACCCGCCCGACAGCTGCGGCGATGCAAGATGAGCTCATCCAATCAGCAGAAGATATTTATGGCAGCGAAGACCCGGATGAGTGGAACCATACGGCCCACATTAGGCCGGAGGGATCGGAGTGCGGCGGGCAGCCAGGATGGATGTTACGACCTTCCAGTTATGGGACGGTCTCTTTAATCACCCTCCTCCCCGGCCGGCGCGAGGTGTTGGTTGGCTGACGCCCCCCCCCCATTTTCCTTTCAGCTTTTTTATCTTTATGTCCTCGTCTTGTACAGAGACTCCCGACAACCTGTCCGGCGATCAGCAGACGTATGTGCTAACTCCCCCCCCTCGGCTGTTAAATCGCGCTGGAGTATCGGGTGCAGGAAACTCTACACTTCCTAAATGTTAACTGCTGCTCCCGGGTTAACGTCCCCTGTCGCCTGCTCTCGCCCGGAGACGTCTTCCAGGAATGCCCCCATGCTTAAAAGGTCAGAGGTCGACTTGTCCCGGAGCCAGAGGACTAAGTTGAGGCTCACGCTGGGAATAGGACGAGTGTGTGTGTGCTGCGTAAGGAGTGTGTGTCAGGAGAGTGTGTGTGTGTGTGTGTGTGTGTGTGTGTGTGTGCCCTTCGCCGGCAGTTGGCACCTTCAAAGCAACAGCAGAGTTCACATGAGCAGGGTGTGTGTGCCAAAAACTGGGGAGTGCACATACTGTACGGTACCGAACACACACACATGCACACACACACACACACACAGACGGCGACCACACACTTTCCCTCCCCCCGCCTCTCTGAAGGTGTGACGGTGAGCTGCTGGGTCAAAGTCAGACAGATGGCCCTCACAGTCGGGATTCAATATCAGCGACCGAGACCGTACGACCGACCACACACACCCACACACACACACACACCTGCATGTGTGTAACATCCACACGCATGACCTCCAGACGGTGATGATCACCGATAACACAACAGACACCTCACCCATGTTTTTAGTTCCGTCTTCCTGAAGCACACACTTGCAAATTGGTTAAAATAAACAATGTTTGGGGACAAAAAATAAAAAATTATCAATCAGTTTCGACCAAAATAATCAGATTGTGAGGCTCCACAGAAACTGACAAAGCTTAAAAACACACAAGTGAAAATAATAAAAGTAAGCAGGTGTGTAAATAATCTTTTCCTCACGTCTCAAATACTGAGAACATAAGAGACACAGGATCGTTTTACCTCCAACAGTGGACACGTTATCCACCTGTAATCTGTACTTTGCTATTTGATTTACAGCCATAAACACCATGATTCTTATCACATGTGAACTTTCTCTACTTGTGTCGATGTCCTTAAGATCAAACAAGTTTTCATTTAAATCAAGATGCATTAAACAGGACAGAACGTCGTTCAGAGGCATCGAGACATGTGGACGTCAAAGCACATCTGTCACGATTTCACACTTTCTGGAGGCGAAGTTCTGACCAATCAGCTTCCATTAGTTCGATCTCTGGGATGAAGGCTGGCACACTGGCTTCTTCATGGAGAATAAAACTCTGCTCCTCACTGTTCCACTGTTCCAAACACCAACACAAACACGTCTCTGTGATCACATTCTCCTGGATCCTCCGCCTGGTTTCCTGTGATGTCTCCGTCTCAAATGTCCAAAAATACACAGACAAAACTTCAGGTGTGTTTCCTCTCAGCACACACACACTCGACACACACACACACACCCTGAGCTCACGTCACTCTGACAAACACCTTGATACAGATAAAGTGTGACTTTAATTCTCGCTCTCCCTTCAGCAAACAAACCACTATAAATCAAATTGTCCTTTACAATATCCCTCGTCTTAGCGGCGCTTAGCGCGCAGTTAGCCCACATTATCCCCACTTCATTTAGCTCGGTAAACAATTAACCCAGCGCGCGTGTGTGAGCAGAATGATTGAGGGATTTGGCATTAGCGACGCGCCTCCACACTAACTACTCCAAGTGTTTAACATAGTTGGCCTGCGTTTACAGCCGCCCTCCTCCCCCCCCCCACTCCTTCTCCCCCCCAACCCCCGAAGAATCAATACGCTTAAACGCCGCCACCAACTCGGAGAGAAAAGAGGGGTTAGGGAGTTAATTTGAAACAAGCGATTAATATTTCTTTCGTTAAATAACACACACACACACACAGACACACACACACACACACGTGCGCTCGCGCTCCGAGGGTCGACGCATCGATGAGGTTTGCCTTCCTTCAGCCCTGTTTGCAATAGCATTTGGGTTTCACTACAGCAATTACAGCCTTTAATTGAATTGATTTTGATAATGAGCCTCTGTAATGACACCGCTGTGGGAACGCTGGCGTGTGTGTGTGTGTGTGTGCGCGTGTGTGCGATGAATGAGCTACTGTTGTTTTTCTGGACTTAAATGATGTGCGAGGATTTAAAGATGAGGACACACACACACACACACACACACACACACACACACAGATGTAAAGGAGCGGTGCTGGTCAGCCGTCAGCCGTCTTATAAACCACTTGTCCAGGGTCTAACCTTTCAGCTTGTTGCATAATATCCTCCAGGCTATAACACATGAATGTTTGATGACACACGGCTTAGTACATGATAAATTTAATATCCTACACAGCCGCGTTTCCGCTGTTTCAGGCTTAGCACCACCTACAGCCGCCTCAGTCCTTGGGTGGCGGCGGTGGCGGCGCTCGGGTTTCACACCGGCTCCACCGAGGTGGCGAAAACTTCCAGAGTCTATCAGCCGGTGGGAGTCGCCTCGTCTCTTTCTCCTGCCAGTCGGCTCGTCTGCTTCTGAAGTGCCGCGTGGAGGGCTATTGTGGCGGCGCGGCGATATGTGTAATAGGCTCGTCCCTGAACAAACAACATGCATCGAGTGACAGGGTGCGGACGTGAAGCGCTCCTCCCCTCGCTGCTCTGCCATCAAGCACTCGGCTGAAAACACACACTTGTGCGCACTCGAGGCGACGCTCAGGTGTCGGCTGATAAACGGGGGCCGATTCGGGGCGTCTTGTTTGCGCCGCCGCCCTGATGGATCTGTTGTGATTGCACGCAGGAGTTATTATCGGACTGATCAATGCCGTTTAGCTCAGATTCCATCTCAGGCTTTTCTGCAGAAACCCATTAAAGTCAAGGCGGTTCACAGGCGATTTAAAGACATGAACGTTTGGGGGGATTCAGGGACGATTCTTGGCAGTAAAACAAAAACAGGAAGTGTGTCCTGAGTATTGTCTGCGTACAGTTTAAAACATGAAAACATAAACGCCTCTCAGCTAAGTGGGAAAACTGGGGGCTTGTTTACAACCTGACTGCTGTTTCTTCTCCCTGATCTCAGCTACGATGCCGCTGAGGAGAACTATGGAATAATGACCAAATCAGTCAGTATTACACTTAAAGCACAGTCACTTTAGCTGGTGCATATCCTCCTCTAGCATGATGTCATTCTATGACGCATTAATAAACTGTTTATAACTGATTAGGTGATGTTTATAAAGCCACTTGTTACAACTTATTTATTTTTATTTTAGCATGCAGAAGCAAGTCAGGCTGTAAACATAATAATAGCTTTATGTATTTTAAGACATTAATTGATGGTTTATAGATCAGTAACATAGACTGTATAAAATATGGACGTAGTGTCCGTGACGTCACCCATAGGTTTCTGAAGAGCAAAAATGAAGCAAATCGTAGTGCGTAGCCATCTTGGTAGCCTACCTCCGGTTACTCCAAATATGGACAAAGAGGTGGAGCGAGGGTGGAGCTGAGGCGGGTTGAATGAACGCTATTGGCTGAAAAAAGCCGCAGAAAAAAGCCGCTTTATTCGAAATAATCAAACTAGCAACGGCTAAACAGCTAGGTTAAATGCTAAATATCGTTGCTAGCCGGCTAACCCCATGACGATCTCGTTCCCAAACTCAGTGACTAGAATTAGCCGGGGTGACGCCCTTTAGACCGTCAGTGGCTAGTTGTCAATCAAAGTGGCGCCACTTAGATTGACAGCTATGAATTGTGCATAATGTTGTATGCTGTATATTTTAAACGAACGCCTTATCATGGAGTAGAAAAACAGCTTATGAGACTAGAGCCATGTTTTGAACCAGGCTGTAAATATGTTTTTTTTCTGTCGTAAAATCGGACATTTTAACATGGGGCTCAAATGTAATTGACTCCCTTCTGCAGCCTGCTCTAGCGGTTATTCGTGGAACTGCAGCTTTTTTGCACTTCCGCATTGGCTTCATTTTTCAGTGCCGGAGGTTGCCGCTTGATCCAGATCAATAAACGATAAATCAACTTTATAGAGACACTTTAATACTAACAAACCATTTGCAAAGTCAAAACCTTCTCAAACTTCTAAGTCAGTCCTGATAAAGACGACAACAGATGATCAGAAACGGTTTTGCTTTCAAACACGAACGTCATCAGTCAAATGAAAAAAAATGGATGAGTGTCAACAGCGAGGCCCGCGGCGCCAACGCGGCCTCGCGCTCCGCCGTTTCTGAAGCGAGCGCACGAGTTCCCTTCAAAGGCCGGAACAGCGGCAGCGCGAAGACCACAGGGGCCCTTTGCAAGAAAGAATATGATTTCTCACATCACTGAAAATGATAATGCACATTATCACTTACAGTCGGCGCTTCCATCCGCGGCTCAGTCCACCAACTTGAAATAATAAATGACCGATTAAATGACTTATGTCTTTGGGTTGTAAATTGCTGCTTTTAAACCTTAACCTTGCTGGAGATCACACTTACTTTGATGAGGCCTTTGATGTGCCTTTGGTTGCACGAACACACACAACCTTGCGCCTGTATTCTGGCAGCGGAGCGTCACTAATTATCTTGCCAGCAGAAAGGTAAGGGAGGTGGGGACCTGAGTGTGTGTGTGCGTGTGCATGCGTGTGTGTGTGTGTGGGGTCTCAGTGCGACAGTAGCTTTTAATGAGCCCCACGCTTCTTATCAAGCTTGGCGCTCGACAAACGCTCTGATCCGCCCACATGGAGGACGGGACTCGACTGATCACGTCTGAAGCCCCCACCTCCCCAACTCCCCCCCCCACCCGGCTCTACACACACCACCCAACACCCTGATCGCCCTCCCTCTCTTTCCTCCCCTCTCCCTCAGCCTCAGTGTCAGAATGAAATATCCTTGAGAGAAACTGTGAATCAAAGAGCTTTTCATCCTTTCTCACAAAGAGAGAGAGAGAGAGAGAGAGAGAGAGAGAGATGGAGAGAGAGATTCGACTGGACAAAAGAGAGAGAGAGAGATGGAGAGAGGTGGAAAAGAAAGAAGGATAAAGGAGTGAACTTCTCCAAGCTGGAGGGCACTCCAGAGGACACGTCCTAGATTAGCTCTCACCCCTCCCTTCATCCTTCCATCTCTGCATCCCCTCCGCCCTCCCTCCTCCACCCGGCTTCAGACGCAGAACAGCGGCCCCGGGGCCTTCTTGGCGGGCGTCGGGGGGGCGGGGGCGAGCGGAGAAGGGGAGACACCGGGCATTTAGACATCTGTCAGCCACTAATGAAAGAGTTCAATTTAGTGGAAAATCTCAAACAACCTTGTCTGACAGGACGGCTGACAGGCTTTAACTCGCCGTGTGTGTGTGTGTGTCTCAGCGAGTGTGTGTGTGTGTGTCTCAGCGTGTGTGCTGCGCGAGCGTGAATAGTGGGTGTGTCTCCACCACGGAAATAAAAAAAAATAAACAAATAATGTGGAAAAATGTAATGTAATAAAGTCTGACTGTGTCGGGGCATATGTTCGTGTGCACATGAAAGAGTGTATGAGTGTGTGTGTGTGTGTGTGTTAGAGTCATGCAGGGGTGTGGATCAGCCGGTGCAGCAGGGGTTGGGTCTTAGGCTTTAAATCGCTCCAGGGGTACAGGGCATGTTTTCTGACGATAGATGGGTTATGGTGGGGGCTGTGTGTGTGTGTGTGTGTGTGTGTGTAAAGTAGCGTATTTAGACCTCACTGGTGCTATTAGAGCTGAGAGATGAACACACGACTCTTCAGGCTACACACACACACACACACACACACACACACACACAGACACACACTTTGTCTCCACCCCCCCAGAGCTTCATTAGCAGGTCATTAGAAGCAACTTCAGTGAAAGCTGTTGTTCTTTGAGAAACACTTTTTGCTTCCATGTGTGCGACGACGAAGACGACTCATTATTTTTGTTTTTTACTGAAAAAGAAATCCGGCAAATGATTCTTTACTTATTTCACTTCCTGTAGATGACTCCACCTGCTGACTCGTGTGTTCTCCAGTGATGCTGCCATTACTCAGCTGCCTCAGTTCAACCGGAGCATGTGTGTTTGGATTAATGACGTCAGCAGCGTGAATGTGAACGTTGGTTCTGATTTGTACGAAAATCTGTTTTGCACCAACGTATACTCACAAAACTTTTCTATTTGTGGAGTTGAGCTGCAGGCCGCACCCTCTCTGGCTGAGCGCATCAGGTCTGGGTGAGGTTAAAAATGGGGTAAAATGTTAAATGCTAATTTAATAAATGTGGTGTGGGCATTTAAGGAAGATAAAAGCTGCTAAAGATGAGGATAAAATCTTCATTGTACAGTGCCTTAGACTATTTACCACTAATTATTTAAAATATTTTGGGTGCTTTAAACATATGTTTTTGTTTTTTTTTTAAACTTATTTTATGGTAATTTCTAGTGGGTTAAAAATTAAGTATTTGATTTCAGGTTATGTCTATTGGTTATGGTTTCTTGAGTTACACATACTTGAATTCTTCTCTTTTGTGTTTAAGGTTTTTCACCTGTACTAATTTGCCGTGGATATCTTTCAAAAATAAAGAAAAGAAAAGAGAGAAGGCTAAACTTGAGTTACTGAGTGAAGTCCAGTCAACCTTCCAGAAGCAAGCCGCCCTTTCAAGTGGGGGCTGTAAGTTAATCCTACAAAAGTGAGATACACTTGACACTATTCCTGTGTTGCATGAGCGATATGGCGCCACGTTTACAGTGCATATCATTGCCATTAGGTTTGACAATATGAGGAGTTTAGTGATCCCTGTCCACACATAGAAAATGAAATTACATTAAATATTAAATCTTACTATCTATCAATATCCTGGTCATTATTTTGGAGAGAAATCAAAACCCTAAAAAAAGAGAAAAAGAACAATGAGCTGTTCTTTAAAATGGCTTCCTTCAACGTCATGGATGTGATGGTGCAAGTTCATGATGAGTCATCAAAAACACACCTTTAAAGCTCATTCATTAACATGTTAGACGCTGGTTAATCAGTGGTTCCGAACACTGCAGCCGCACTGCGCCGGGATTCGAGCTGCAACAGCAGCAAAGATGCTTGTTTTCTTTAACCTACTTCCCAAGATTCTTCTGTATCTTCGAGCTTTTCTGACTCATCTCCAGACGACCTTGTTTACTTGAAGTCGCAGTGATCAGTGTCTCCTTCCAGCAGGAGACACAACAACTGGTGGGTGTGATGGGACCAATCTACTGCTTGTAAAATGAAAAAAGATTCGAGGTACAAATCTGTAACAACTGAGAACAAGAAGCCTGAGCAACGCGACACCCGGCTCCTGTTCTGACCTGCCGACGCCGTGGAAACATGACTTCATCGCCGGAGTATGACTGACAGCTCTGAGCTGACGGCGACGCACACATCCCGCATGCATCGAGGCGCATATGCACACGTTTGATGCACATGTGCTGTCAGACGAACGCTGAGCAGAGACGGAGGGAGACGGGGCGACGTGAGGAGGACGGGAGCTGGCGGAGAGACAACAAGACAGGAAGGAGAAAGTCTGAACCTCAGGCCTTCGCCCTCGCCGCCGCCGCTGTCGCCTCTCTGAGCGCCGCCACATTAACCGCAAACCCCTTCGCTTAATGCCCTCCTAAAAAAGATGGCAGCCGTTCAACCGCTCCTGCCCTAAACCAACATGGCTGCCGCTCGCCGCTGCCAACACCGGTGCCCTTTCCTCCAATTTGGCGCCGGTCCAGCTTTCCACTCTGATTGCGTCTCTCCCTGTTAGGGCCTTGGGTTTGGAAGGAGAGATAGAGCGAGGGAGGGGAAGAGTGCCAATACAAACATTGTTCCACTGGCTTTTTACAAGCCAGGAGAGCGGGGAAGTTAATAAGCAGGTATTGGTTTTTAACTGCGGCCCGTTTATTGCTTTGCCCTCGAGCGTGCTGGAGTGCTCCGCTCCACCTTTTTACTGTCCATCTGCCCATCACTCGGCTAACCTCGCGTTCAATTTCTCCCTCTCTGTGTCAGCTCTCCTTTTGTCTTGACTCGTTCAGCAATTAATTCACCGTCCTCATCATCCGGTTTCCCCCCCCGCTCCGTCTCCAGCTGACTCACCTTTCTCCTGCCCCCTTTTTTCATTCTAAGCCGAAGGTGGAGCCGCTTTAAAAACCCTGTTAAAAAAAAAATTACAAACGAATCCAGCACAAGCCACTTAATGATTTGTCATTATGCCACTATTGATTGTGTGTGAGAGTGTGTTTACTGGTCCTGCTCCTCGTATATTAGCTTTAAACCACATCCGTCTGTCAATACTGGACTTTTATTAAAAATGGGACGTCAGCCAGTCAGAGTCGAGCGGCGCCGACGTGATGAATATGATGCAGGTTTAATTGCGTTCATATTATGCTTTTGATCAATGTCGTCCTGGTTTTGCAATGGACAGTTTTAATTTTCCATTCTCTCAGAAGCTTTTCCACACTGTCACCAACAAAACTGAGAACTGAAATCCCCAGAACTCCCAGGAAACATTTCCAGTTTTTTTATCAAGGAAACTAAATTTGATTTTAAGAAATGTTAATACATCGTAATCTGTGAACTGAAGGACGCTATGTTCCGTCTCGTTTGCCCTTTCAAGCGACTGCATCCAGACGTGTTGGTGTGCCACTTCAAAAAGGCCCGAACATAAGAAGCAGGCGGAGATGCTGCAGGAGAGAGGAGCCGGCGAGGAGGTGGGATGACCAGACAGAACACAGGCAGGGAGGGTGTTATGGTGGAGAAGAAGGCGATTTCATGTTCCTCTAATCCTGAAACTGCTGCAGTATGTGTCCTCCCCAGGGCTGTTTCACACCTCCAACAAGGGATAAGTGACTAACTCTCACGGCGTCGGAAAACAGACCACGTTTAACAGACTTATTCCACCAGCAATTAACACGGTGACTCTGTGCAAAACAACAAGCTGGACTCCGAATCGGGAACCTGAGCACAAATCCCGGGTAGCTCTGGTGGGACTCATCCACCCCGTCCTGCCCGGAGGGAGGATGGGGGGGGGGCTATCCGCCGATCCAACCGACAGAAGCGAGCGAATGCAGCCGCTCAACTGATGAGATTCCAGTGAGCTGGTACAGCCAAGGAGAGAGGCGGGGAGGCGGCCAAGAGCCCGAGCAGGAGGGATCAGGGGGCCTCTAAATATCCACCCAGGGCGAAAAGAGTGAGAGCGTGAGCGAGCGGCCGACTTCCTCCATCACTCTCCTGGGCCGGAGGAGGGAACAATGGTGGAGCATGAAAGAACGGCAGCAGCATCACACTCCTTTACAGCCAAGCTCGTGTGAGAGTGTAGAAATGAAGAAGTGTTTTTGACCTCTCGAGGCGCTGTAGAGCAACAATGATGTGTTAATCTCATAGACTGTATAAAATATGGACGTAGTGTCCGTGACGTCACCCATAGGTTTCTGA
>JBBMOC010000809.1:0-19395 GCA_037975185.1 Centropyge bicolor
GCAAAAATGAAGCAAATCGTAGTGCGTAGCCATCTTGGTAGCCTACCGCCGGTTACTCCAAATATGGACAAAGAGGTGGAGCGAGGGCGGAGCTGAGGCGGGTCGAATGAACGCTATTGGCTGAAAAAAGCCGCTTTATTCGAAATAATCAAACTCGCTACGGCTAACCAGCTAGGTTAAATGCTAAATATCGTTGCTAGCCGGCTAACCCCACGACGATCTCTTTCCCAAACTCAGTGACTAGAATTAGCCAGGGTGACGCCCTTTAGACCGTCAGTGGCTAGCTGTCAATCAAAGTGGCACCACTTAGATTGACAACTATGAATTGTGCATAATGATGTATGCTGTATATTTTAAACAGATGCCTTATAAAAAAATTCGCCCCCCCCAGAGTTGTCATGGAGTAGAAAAACAGCTTATGAGACTCGAGCCATGTTTTGAACCAGGCTGTAAATATGTTTTTTTCTGTTGTAAAATCGGACATTTTAACATGGGGCTCAAATGTAATTGACTCCCTTCTGCGGCCTGCTCTAGTGGTCATTCGAGGAACTGCAGCTTTTTTGCACTTCCACATTGGCTTCATTTTTCAGTGCCGGAGGTTGCCGCTTGATCCAGAGCTGATGTCATGTTTCATGCAGGTGATGAGAATGACGCTGTCCACCTTGAACTGGCGGAGGAGAGAGATGGTGCGATGGCTCGTCACCTGTGCTACTGAGGCCGGTGAGTTGGTCGAAGGAACTGAACACACACGACACATACACTGCCTACAGTCACCACTTCAGTCCTTTCGGTCCCTGCAGACTCCTGAGACACCGAATATCTCTGTAACATCCCATTTACACCCAAAATCCCAAAAAGTTGGGGACAAATAAGCCTCAGATGCTATAAACTTTGTGAAACACTGTCTATGACAAATTCTTAATTATTTGCGCCTTTTCATAAATTTCTCAAATGCCACACTAAGTCATTCATTTCTGTGTGTAAGAACACTGTGTCAGGCGACTCTGACTGGATACATTATATGTGATGTTCACAGCAGATCAGCTGCAGCACACACTGTCACACACAGTTATTTCTTCCTGTATCACTTTCATTTCTCACGCTGTTTGCTGAATCACGCATCCTTTGCTTTCATGACACAAAACAGTTTTTTCTTTATCTGGATCTCGTGTCCAGATGCAGATGGCATTTCTAATACCAGGTGTAAATGGGGTCTAAGAGATGATTGGATCTTTGCTGTTTAACCAGCACAAACTTGACGAGACTGTAAAGTGACTGACAGGACAGTAATCCTGGAATATTGTGCTTTGGGCTGATTAAGTGGCCTCATGTTTGAGCCTGAATACCCAGTGGCTGATTTTCCTGAAGTGGACAGGAAGCTGAGTGGAGAGGGTCGGAGCTCTGCAGGGGAAAACCCTCCTCCCAGATGATTTCTCGTGAATGTGGGGGAGTGACAAGGAGTCCCTGTTTCTACGAGCACAGTTTGAATGGGCTCATTGAGAACATGCCAGTTGGTGATATAGAGCGCAGCCAGGCCATATAATGTCAGAGGAATTAGAAATAGACGATCCAATTAGATGGTAAAAAGCCATTGTAAGTCTGCTGACGCATTTTGTTTGTTGGAATTCTCAAGATTTTAAATGATTTTGAGTCCCACAGTTCAACAGGTCAGAGTTTTAGTTTTAGTTGTGAGACTTCAGAGACAGAAACTAAATGAAGCATTATTTTTTTTCAGAGATATTTTAGATTTTTGTTATTGTCAACAAACCCCATGAAAATACCAAAAACCAACAAAATACTTTCCAAGCTTCCCAACCTGTCTGTGACTCTCACACTTAAGCTGGATGCTTTAGTTTTTCAGGTAATTTTCCGTTTATTGGGGATCTATTTTCAGTGGGGTATTAATACACCTTTGTTGCAGTGCTGTAGTGTAGTTCACCTATGTTTCATGTGGGTTTATATAACACAAAGCCATGTCATACATAGAGAGAGAGAGAGGACATATTTATGGAAGGCAGTACTAAATGGAAGCTTGTAAAACAGAAAAAGAAGAGGACCGGAGGTTGAACCTTGGGGAACGCCCAGATTAGCTTAAAAGCAGGTAGAAGACTTTCCATCAGTCAGATCTAAATCTTAAACTGACCTTTCTGTTCCTCTCTGTCCAGGTGTGTTTGCTCTGGACAGCATCATGCAGAGCTGGTTCACCCTCTTCACCCCCACCGAAGCCACCAGCGTCGTGGCGAGCACGGTCATGTCCAACAGCACCATCGTCCGCCTGCATTTGGACTGCCACCAGCAGGAGAACCTGGCCAACTCCGCCCGCACCCTGGCCCTGCAGTGTGCCATGAAGGACCCCCAAAACTGTGCCCTCTCAGCTCTGACGCTCTGCGAGAAGGACCACATTGCCTTCGAGACAGCCTACCAGATTGTACTGGACGCAGCCTCCACGGGAATGAACTACACACAGCTGTTTACAATAGCACGCTACATGGAGCACCGCGGTTATCCTATGAGGGCGTACAAACTCGCAACGTTAGCCATGACCCACCTGAACCTCAGCTACAACCAAGACACACACCCGGCGATCAACGACGTGCTGTGGGCGTGTGCTCTCAGCCACTCGCTGGGGAAAAATGAACTGGCATCCGTCATCCCCCTGGTGGTGAAGAGCGTGAAGTGTGCCACCGTCTTGTCGGACATTTTGCGGCGGTGCACGTTAACGACGCCGGGCATGGTGGCGCTGCACAGCCGCAGGAACTCTGGGAAGCTGATGCCTCTGGACAAGGCTCCGCTCAGGCAGCTGCTGGACGCCACCATCGGGGCCTACATCAACACGACGCACTCCAGACTGACGCACATCAGCCCGCGCCACTACAGCGAGTTCATCGAGTTCCTCAGCAAAGCCAGAGAGACGTTTCTGATGGCGCACGACGGACACATCCAGTTCACACAGTTCATAGACAACCTGAAACAGATCTACAAGGGCAAGAAGAAACTCATGATGCTCGTTCGAGAGAGGTTTGGTTGATCACATGACCAAATTGCCCTTTTTACTTGAGTCTCCTTTTTTAAAAATCCTTTTTAACTTGAAGTGAAAATTCTCCTGAAACAACACTCATGCAAATTTTATTGCTGTAATTTGGCACCGACTTTCCTGAAGGCAAATAATTGGACCGTGACGCGAACAAGTCACATTCATTCACGATGAATGGATTTCACAGTGAGTTTTACCAAGGACAGACGGATTCTTGGAAGTAATCAAACAGCCCAAGATGAGAGGAATGAGATGTGAAATATGTTTCAGGGTAAAGTCGCTCCTAAAAAAGACAAGTTTGTAATTGAAGAAAAAAAAACACTGTAAACCATAAAAGCAACAGCTGGTGTCGATGTGTATAAAACCAATGTGTTTGCAGAAGGACAGAACTGTCAGTTTGTGCAAGTTTGTGTGTTTCCCTTTATATGTATGAGAGCGAGAGAGTAAGAGTTTTACACTGAGTAGATACTGTATTGTCCAGTGGCAAAGTGTCCACCTTGCACTCCTCCTGCTTCCCTCAGCCAACGTTCACAGCCTCAAAGAGAAGACAAACGGCTTTAAACCAAATGGAGCAACTCCATCTGACGTGACAAGTACCTCTTTCTAAAGGATCCAGCTTTACTCTCCCCTCCCTCCTCCCCCGAGTCCTCACCCATCTGCTCTGCGACGTGAAAGGAAATCTCCAAATTCACACCCAGAATTCATTCATTCACCGGGTCGGTGTTTGTTTCTGCCATGTTGGGCCTGATTGTTTTGGCTCCGCAGTGTTGTCTCAAACGTTCGCTTTGCTTATTTTACAGACACATTTGTCACAGAAACAGACTGTCACAGCGCTCGCTCGTGTGGAAACTTGGCAAGTGTCAACATACATTCTCAGGGATTTCTCTAAAAAAAAAGCAGACAAAAAAAAAAAGAAAAGAGAGAACAAAAGCATTTTATTGTCCTGTGTATATATGAAAGTATATGTCTGAATATTAAAAAAATGTATATGTTAACTAATTTATGACAGAATATTCTATGTAAGGCACAATACTTGAAGCTGCAGTACTTTTGGTTTTTTGAAACAAACAAGTTAAAAACATATCAGAAGGACTCCAAGTGGTTCGCCTTGCATTGCATCAGGGGCCAGTTCGGACAGCGGCTCCCGCCGGCTGGTGTGGCTCTGCAGACATGTAATGAACTGCAGAGAGCGGCCAGTTGCGAGACGGGAAGTGGACATGCAAAGTGCGTATTCTCCCCAACACAGAAGTGTATTGAGGATTGTAGGAGTCGGAGAAAGAGACGACTGTGGAGGCAGAGCAGCGAAACATTAACGTATTCCAGCCGACTGAAATCTGCCCTCGTGTCTCTGCTGCAGTGATTCAGTCACAACACAAAGCTCTGCTTCACGCCGCCGTCCGTCTCGACTCCGTGCAGGACGGAAAGTTGCTCTATACTGTAGGTCTCGACTGTTCCACTTTTTTGTTTTTGTACGCTTTTTGTGTTTTTTAAATTTCATTTTTTTGTGTTTTAATTTCTCTCTAGAATTCCTCACACAAGAACAGCCTTCTTTCTTGCCTTGTCTTAATGCTTTAAAATAACCAAATGGGAATCTAACTACCAAACTTTATTCACATGCCGACCGACTTTGGTTACGATCTTTTAGTGTCTTTCAGTTTTAGCTGAACCGGCTCTGTGCTCTGTGCTTTAAAAGCTCATTTCATCTGTTTTTCAGTGTCGTCTCTCGTTGGTTCCCTTGTTAGAGGCCTGTTAGTAGCTCCTCTTTTTTGTAGAAATGAAAAACGCTCCCTTTTATTTATTACATTAGGTAAATGATTGTACGACCATGTCAACATACTCATGAAGTTGAAACTAAGATTTGATACACTGATCGATTTATTTATGTAACTAAATCACTGTTTTATAAACTTGTTAATGAATCAACATTTTGTTTTGATTAAATTCGTTTTTGAGAGGATGACGTCTCCGTGTTCTTGATTAAATCGGTTCTTGTTCTTCGTACTCTTGATGAGACTAACAGAAGTTTATTAAGGAAGGAAATGGATGAGAAAAAAACTGCATGTAGAGATTAAGGTGGTTAGGAACTAAATGAACTGTACTGACGGAAAGTTCATTTTGGTGTTCCACCAGGTTCAATCATAGGCCCTCTTTTTTTTGCTTCCATTTCCCACTGTTTTCTCTAAATGTGATGTCCTCTCTCGTTTTATGATATAGCCTTAAATTATGTAAACCTTGGTGATGAACAGTTTAGATTAAAAGATTAAAATAAGATTCTTGGATCAATTATTGGTCAAAGAGATATAAAATAAAGAGGAATTCAAAGGGATTTACACCAATTTAAATAAGAACTATTAAGTGTATTGAGACCCAAAAAAGATCATAGTCACTGAATACTTCTTGTACCACTTAAAACCAGATCATAACCAGAGGGAAAAGACACAATTTGCCAATTCAGTAAGTCAAGAAGAAAACACACTGATGTGTGAGAGGAGTTTTTGTTTATTTATGGACGAGGAAAAACTTGAAGATGATGATGGATTATTTGGATCTAACTTCATTCTCACTGTTGAGTTTGAGATCTTCTTCCAGACTTCATCACTGTGTTTGCTGGTTAAATGGAGAAACTTTGGTCTGACATTTGTTCATTCATGATGTGTCTGATGTCTGTGAAAATGTCAGAAAAAGAGATTTTGTTTCTTGATTCAATACTTTAACTGTTATCAGCGAAGTCACCGGACTGCGTTCTGTGAATTTGTCCAGCAGCAGGATGGTGACGCAGATGTTGATGCCAGAGTTTTAATGGTGAATTTGGCCGAACAGATGAGCACAGTCAGCTCACAGTCCTCAAAGGGAAGTCATAATTTCTCTAAGTCTTAACTTCCTGTAAAGATAATCTGGGAATTTTAACTTTCCCTTATCCCACTTCCTGTCTCTTGTCAGGGGCCTGAACAGACAGCAGCCCTGACAAAAAGGAAGTTTGGTTGTGAAACATGGTTCAAACTGAAGGTAAGAGCAGGACTGAGTTGAGTAAATTAGTGTCAAAAGTTTGATTCATCATCTGATTCACACACTTACTCTTTCTTTCCTCTGGCTGCTGTTGAATGTTAAGATTAAAAGTTGTATTGGGCTGCTTTGATTGGTCACAACTATAAGGTGCATTTAGCCAATTTCAAGGTTAATTAGTGAATTATCTCAAGATACCAAAAATGATTTGATTGATGATTGATGAAAAAATCTTAATTATGTCACACAGAGGGAGGCTTGAAATAGTTTTTAAAATTCTTGAGCATGTCATTAGCTTAAGATCACGTTATAATCACACACATGTCTCACACAAAGTCCACTCAACAGAAATATTTCAGTCTGTTCTTTCAAGCTTTTAGACGAAACAACTGTTGGCAGAAATCCACATTTTTGCAATAGTTGTGTTTGGTCATGAGCCAGACGGCCGAGGAGGAAGTTCTCTGACGATCTGAGTCGTCACAGCGGAAAGTTCAGAACAGTTAAATGTGGCATGTGGAGTTGGTCGATATAACACATGATTCAACTTCAGTCTTTTATTCCTGTTCCTCTGAAATGATTATAAGTAGGTGGCTGCAGTATTCACAATTATTTATGTATTATCTATTTGGAAGTGTTTAATTCCCTTTCTAATCTTTGCATTAGTGGCTCCTCTAACTGTGTATTGAGACATTAAATGGAAGGTGTTTGTTCTTCATTAAGGTCAATGGAAGGCTCTCAGGTTTAAATGGTATAAATGGTTTTTCCTTTTTCTAACAGTGAGTCATAAGCTCCAGCCCTCTGCCTCTGTTCACTCAGACCTCGATGTCATCGTCACTTCAGGCTATTTCTCAGACCACACACTTTAGTCAATCAGATCATATCCTGTAACCAGGCAGCAGCTTGTCTGTAACCCCATCTGTGTAAGTGGCAGCACAGATAAATCTTATCTGTGTGGATCGGCCTGTTCTTCCACTCCTGCTGCCATGTTGGACCAGTCGCCAACCGTCGACTGTGATGGGAACCGCCAGGACGCTTTGTCTCACGATATCAGATGTCGGAATGTCAGAGTTACCTGTAACCCCCGTCATGAAAATACTTCATATTTTAGAGGTATTTTTTATATATCATGATATCATGACAGATACCTGCTCAGGATACTTTGAAACTGTCGATAATGAGGAAGTGGTTAAAGCCTCCCACCTTCATTTAAAAACTGGGCAACAAAAGTAAAGAAATGGAAAGAATCTCTGACCTCATTTGTTTCAACCAAGCGGCAACCTCCGCTGCTGAACAATGAAGCCAATGCGGAAGTGCAAAAAAGCTGCAGTTCCTCGAATAACCACTAGAGCAGGCCGCAGAAGGGAGTCAATTACATTTGAGCCCCATGTTAAAATGTCCGATTTTACGACAGAAAAAAAACATATTTACAGCCTGGTTCAAAACATGGCTCTAGTCTCATAAGCTGTTTTTCTACTCCATGACAACTCTGGGGGGGCGAATTTTTTTTATAAGGCGTTCGTTTAAAATATATAGCATACATCATTATGCACAGTTCATAGCTGTCAATCTAAGCGGCGCCACTTTGATTGACAGCTAGCCACTGACGGTCTAAAGGGCGTCACCCCGGCTAATTCTAGTCACTGAGTTTGGGAAAGAGATCGTCGTGGGGTTAGCCGGCTAGCAACAATATTTAGCATTTAACCTAGCTGGTTAGCCGTAGCTAGTTTGATTATTTCGAATAAAGCGTTTTTTTTCAGCCAATAGCGTTCATTCGACCCGCCTCATCTCCGCCCTGGCTCCACCTCTTTGTCCATATTTGGAGTAACCGGAGGTAGGCTACCAAGATGGCTGCGCACTACGATTTGCTTCATTTCTGCTCTTCAGAAACCTATGGGTGACGTCACGGACACTACGTCCATATTTTATACAGTCTATGGTTTCAACACGGAAATGCTCCATCTCACCAGTTCTATGGAATGAGCTGTATTTTAATTCCACACTGTTAAAGCACCATCATCTTGTGATGATGTCAGTATGAGGCTCTGTGATCAGGGGCCAGACCTGTAATTTCAGTTTATTTCAGTCGGCAGAAGTGACCTGAAGTTAAAACACAAAACTGGGAAAACAAACACATGAGAAAATGGAGAAGGTCAACAGAAGTGGAGGAGATGTTGGATTAAATGGATTAAACATGAGGCCCACGACTGAATAATTCAGAGGAATTTATTACTGGAGGAGGCAGATGTGATGAAACACTGATGCAGACGTTGTGATCAATTAAATGTTAAACTGACGGCCTGATGATTATTTAATATGGACGGTCAATCAATGAGACTTTCTCTGAGTCTCTGCACCGTTTTTCCAGACACAGCCAGCGTCTGTTGTTTCCACTGAGCATGAGCAGGACTACACACACACACACACACACACACACACACACACACACAGAGTAAACAGCCATCCAGACTGTACAGTGATTACATAGAAAGTGGTGGCTGATGTCTCCGATGTGAACTGACCATAGACTGTATAAAATATGGACGTAGTGTCCATGACGTCACCCATAGGTTTCTGAAGAGCAAAAATGAAGCAAATCGTAGTGCGTAGCCATCTTGGTAGCCTACCTCCGGTTACTCCAAATATGGACAAAGAGGTGGAGCGAGGGCGGAGCTGAGGCGGGTCGAATGAACGCTATTGGCTGAAAAAAGCCGCTTTATTCGAAATAATCAAACTAGCTACGGCTAACCAGCTAGGTTAAATGCTAAATAGCGTTGCTAGCCGGCTAACCCCACGACGATCTCTTTCCCAAACTCAGTGACTAGAATTAGCCGGGGTGACGCCCTTCAGACCGTCAGTGGCTAGTTGTCAATCAAAGTGGCGCCACTTAGATTGACAGCTATGAATTGTGCATAATGATGTATGCTGTATATTTTAAACAAACGCCTTATAAAAAAATTCCCCCCCCCCCCCCCCAGAGTTGCCATGGAGTAGAAAAACAGCTTATGAGACTAGAGCCATGTTTTGAACCAGGCTGTAAATATGTTTTTTTCTGTCGTAAAATTGGACATTTTAACATGGGGCTCAAATGTAATTGACTCCCTTCTGCAGCCTGCTCTAGTGGTTATTCGAGGAACTGCAGCTTTTTTGCACTTCCGCATTGGCTTCATTTTTCAGCGGTGGAGGTTGCCGCTTGGAACTGACGAGTCTCTGGATGTCTGTGGACTGAGAGTCTGACCCTGGAGCAGCAGAGCGGTAGATCACTGCTCCTGTGTTTCCAGGCAGAAATATGAGGTTGGACAAAGCACCTTGGTGAAGATTACTCGACTGCACCAATCATCCATCACACTCAGGCTCGTCCTTGGAATACATAATGTAATGATAATCTGATCCTCTATGCAAATGAAGGCACAGTGGGGTGACTGCAGGGAGAGAGTCCACCTGCCCCGCAGCACGGCCGGCCCCCGGCTCCAGATCTGCTGTCGGATTACAGCCGCTTCGATGCTTCAGATTCATTCACTGACTGACTGATTATCTGCAGGTGATTTAGCTTCTTCTTGTTTCACAGCAGATTCACCAGCACCTGCTCGTCCACTGGTTGTGTGGAGTGAGAGATGTTCTGGTTTCTCTCTCTGATCCATATCAGAGCTGGTGTTTGCACAATCCCATTGATCTAATGCACCGTGACCGTCACACCAACTTAAGCCATTAGCTGTGGTGTCTGAAAACACACGCACTCATGCAGAGGCGCTGGCGTCCTGATGGTGAATCTTCATGTGGACGATGTTTGTGTTCAGGCCCCCGACGACACCAGGCAGCAATTTGCATGTGAGAAGTGAGACTTTCATCAGAGTTCAGCTTCATTCTGTGTTTGGGAAACACACTCATTCACTTTCATGTCTGTCCATCACATATGAGCTGCAGCAGAAGCCAGTTAGCTTAGCATAAAGACTGGAGGTATGTTGATGGTGTTAATAAGAATAAGATCACTTATTCTTATTTGTTACACTTATTTGTTTCCTTAAGATAAAGTTTGTGCTGATGTTGCTTCTGCAAAACAAGGATTTATGGGATTGAGACCAACCACAGTAAAACTAATGATTCAATCTATGAGGTTCATCAAACAAAGACCTGCACTCACTGAGTTGAATATAAAGGAAAACTTCAGTGAACACAGTTTGTTTTCAGTTGATTTCGCTCCGTTTTTATTTACATTTCCATCCCAACTTTTTGGAATCAGGGTTTTACACATAGTGTTGTCACATAAACACACCACTATCCAAACACAGGTCTGAGTGTCTGACTGGACCAGTTTACACTGCGATTGTCACATTTTTGATCGAACAAAAATTAAAATCATACAAACAAAACCATTCGACCGATGCTGCAGTAATAGAAGAAAAATCCCAGTCTGCATGATGGAGCTTCCTAAAACACACAAGCAGCACTTCTCCTGTTTGATGTTTGATCGTCGTGTTGGAGTGGGACCGTCCTGGTAGATTCAGACTGGAGCCACTGTGTTCGATCATCAAACACAAGCCGAGCGGAATCACACTCCGCTGTCGCTGCTGGAGCTGGAACACCTGCTTATTATTGCATCATTTCAATTACCTGCAGAGCTCAACAACCTGCCGAAGGACTTCAGTCTCAGACCAAACAAGACCTTTGTCTCCATCAGGACGCGTCGTGTTTCTAACCTTTCCCTCCAGGATGAAAATGCTCGCTCCTCTCTCGCCGCTCTTTCATCGGTGTGGGAGCTGCTGTTGTTTTCGTTCTCGGTCCTGTGGAAAACCTTCATATTCACAGCTTTAAAGGGAATCCAAAATGTCACAAGCCGGAGCGATTTGCTGTCCATAAAGTTTTCATAAATGTCACCGCCGACCAAACAGCCAATAGCAATTAGGTGTTTCCTGAAAGGCCAGCTCTTCACGGCGAACCCTGCGGACCGAGGCACAGGAAGCAGCTGAACTCATCCTGTCGTTCAGGTGATTTCAATAAGAAGTGAGATTATGTTGAGATCTTTTCTTTTTATCTGCAGCTTTTTATTGATTTCAGCTGTTTGATGATTCTCCAGCTCCATCTTTGGATGAAACAGCATCAAGACTCTTGTATTAATATCTATGGCCCAGGTTTATAATGACATGCTAATTAATGCTCCCATAATTAACTGCATGTATTAATTAAAAATAACTGGAGTTCCCTCTGTAAATCACACGTCTTCCTCACACACAAACAGACCATGATGAGAGTTCTGCCAACATGGACTCACCTCCTCTTTAATGGTTCACATTCATTCATTCATAAATGAAATGTTCATGTCGCCACCTGAAAGGAAACAGACTGGGTTTCATCTAAAACCTGCCCCCCCTCGATAACATTCGACCTTCCTGCAATAATTCCTCTGCACGCCGTGTGACCATGTAATGTAACCCCCCCCCCCCCCCCCGAGATTTACGATAAAGGAAAAATTAAAGGGAATTAATACATTAAAGTTAATGTATGTGCCTTTGTTAGATTCCACCTGGGGGCATCTATTACCTTTACATTGTATTAGAGTGAGAGGGTAAGTTAATTAATGTGTTTTACCAGATTAAATCTGCCGTCTCAAACTTAGTGGGCTGTTTAAAGATGGCTGTTAATGTTTGACTGTGTAATTACCTGTTCAGGTGATTTTACCCTTCGGTGCACAGAAGAATCTGGTGGAACCAAACCGTCCTGGTTTATCTGCGTGGCAAAATTCACCTTTGTGCATCAGTCCTTTTATGGCCAGTGGTTCAGTTTGACCTTTACTTCTGCTCTTGGAACAAATCACTAACTGGCTGAATCAACATTTTGAGCTGTTTTATATCGAGCTGCACTAATGAATATTTGCATTACTGCTAATTATTGTCTCTATTAAAATCTGGATTCCCATCACAGTCCAAAGTGACACCTTTGCATTGTTTGTTTTGTCCAACCAATTTTCAACAGTGCAAAATTCTAAATGATTGAAAATAAATGTTAATTATACTAGTGATTAAAATGAAAAAAAAAATCTTTACATTTGGGAAACTGGAACCATTAAATGTTTCTGCATGAGAAATGACTTCAACAATGATCAACATAGTTTCCAATTAATTTTCTGTCAATCAACTCAACTGATTAATCAACTAACTAATCATTTCACCTGCACTTACAAAAACTGTTAAAAATTTAAAAAAAAAAAAAAAAAACTTGTAAAAATTCATAACAAAAAAATCATCATCATAGTTTGTAAAGTAGCTACATCTGTCAGATACATGTGGTGGAGAAGTAGCAGAAGTACCTGATCTCTGTACCTGAGTGCAGTACTTGAGTACATGTACTCAGTTACTCGTCTCCTCTGCAGCTCCTGACTGCGGCTGCTGGTCCTCCTGTCTCCACCTGTCTCCACCTGTCTCTGCTTCAGGATGAGATATCATGTCTACGGTGGCTGCCTGTGTTCACAGCAGTAATGTGTCACTCACTTCCTGTTTCTCCACCTGAACCAAGTGTCATCTGCAGCTCGAGGAGCCGGGATGAAACAAGGCTTTGGTGTCAGCTTGTCAGATGTGGAGAACTGAGGCGGAGACGAAGGCAAAGGTGACAGCAGGAAGACACAAAAAAAAAAACCTGAGACTGTGCCTCCTGAGTGATTCAAAGCCCCTCGGAGCGGCTCAGAATTGGACACTCGACGTGAACCTGAGGCTGGAGCAGTGACATGAAAGAGGAGTGTGGAGGATGTGAGGCAGGATGTGCCACACATGTGATGAGCTCTTCAAAACCCTCTGCAGCTTCGCTCTTACACTTACCCCAACATGCAGGGGACGACTCTGTCAGCTCCACGTCTCACTTCTCTTTGTGTCAATTTAACAAAGTGTGAAGCTGCCAAAAAGCAAAATATAGGAAAAGGGAAACTTATAAAAATCTATCTCATAATGAATGAAAATATTATTATAGAACAGTTCAGTGTTTGAAATATGAAAATAGAAATAGAAATGTAAGAAATAAAATTACCTGTCTTTTTACATTTAATGTTATTTCACATTCTTTCTTCAGTGAAAATAATAATAATCAAAGCTTTTTCTTATTTCTGTCAGATATTTATGCTGCTCAGATGTAAATGTGTGAATGTCGTGGTTTTGCTGATTCTTGTTTTATTTTGAAAGAGTGAGACCGCAGGTGTGTTTCCGTCACTTTACGTCCTGGTGTTGTGTCACATGACCCTGATTGGTTTCACCTGTGATAATGGTGTGTCCCCTTCGTTCTGGTCCGGTTTGTGTTTGTACCTTGTGTTTTGCCTTGTGTTACCCGGGCTCCGTCTATTGTCTGGATCTTCGTTCTGGATGTCGACCTGTCCGAGCCTCTACTTCCTGTCGACTCTGTAAGTTTGTTTGTCCTCATGAAATCACTGATCGAGTTTTGTCTGATATCAATCGATTTGTCAACTCTGCTCTAATTACCTCCGCTAAGGAGGGGATGTTTTTGCCGGCGTTTGTTTGTTTGCAACCGGAAAACCGCCATTACGGAAATGTGGATTTTCAGTTATAACTATTAAACTAAAAATGATATCAATGTGATTCCAGTTGCTAAGGGTATGTTTTTATGGTTCAGGAATCCATTGGAATAGATAAATCAAAGGTAGGACTAATATTTTCGGGTGTAAGTCACAATAAGCTGGGGGGACTGTGCTGCTTGGTGGAGGTCTGCTTTTCTAGTTTCATATGCATCATAACTGTTGTTTTAACACTTTACTTTGTTGTTTGTGCTACAATCTGTGCGAAGTGGTTTTCACATTGATGCTGTTGATGTTTTGCTTTTGCATCATGTTTTTTTTTCTTAAAGCCTATTTATATTTTTCCTGTAGCATTCCTGCTGCTCTGTGGAGCATTTCAGCCTCTTTCAGCTCAGAGTTGTTGTTTATGACCCTGAATCCCTCCTGCATGGGAAAGTCATTTTAATCCAGTGATGGAGTGGTGGACCCCGCCACTAACAATAGCAAATCATATATAAACAATAATTATAGACTGCATTGAACAATGTTGACCATGAAAGGGGTCAAAACAAGGTTTGATCTCATGAAATATCAAATAGATTTTAACTATAATAAAATAAAAAAAATTTCTTTCTTTAATTTATTTGTGTTTTCTGCATCTTCTGAGGCCTCATAAAGGCAGGAACAAATAAAAGAGACGACAATGAGCTAATAGATATTATATATGAGCACATACACATCTGCTGGGTTTGACCACTCGCTCACTCCCTTAAACCTCATCTCCGCTCCACAGACGAACGTCCAGAGAGCCGAGACTCGCCGAACTCACCTGAACGTCTCCCACAGCAAACCGAGCAAACAGAGTGAAGCACTGAGGAAACAGATGAAGGTGAGGGCGGCTGAACGAGGGGCTGAAAGAGGCTCGACAGAGGCAGGAGGCTGCGAAACATCTGGAGGAACATGTGGACTGATGATAAAGTAAGAATGAAGAAGAGAGAGAGTCGGACAGACAGAGACAGATTAGAGGGAGGGAGGATGAGGAACAGATACTGCGCTGAGCTCAGGAGGTGTAGTAACAGTAGTAACAAGAGTCTGCAGCCACGATAACAGATCTGTGAGGTGTCAGGTTTCAGATCAATGCAAAGCAGAACTGCAAGAACATCACTGTGTCGCAATACTCACAATACTACAAGTAAAAGTCCTGCATTCAGGTTTTTTTTAGTGAAAGTTTTGGCATTAAAATATAGAATAGTAAAGGTGAAAGTGCACTTCAATTACTGATGCATTCATTCGTTCATCACTTTAATTTTCATGCATGTGATTTGAATTATATTTTATCAGCTGGTAGCTTGTGACAATAACGTCCATCTTAATTTATAATAATGCATTTTAATTAATTTTACAAAGTAAAGATGCTAAAGGTAGTGGAGTAAAAAGTCTAATATCTAGCTCTGAAGAAACTGAAGCAAGCACATGACTGAATGAGCTGATCACAGGTCAGAGCAGCTAATCAATATCTTTATAATAACATATATCATTGTTCATGTGTCCGGCCCACCTGCTCATCGCCGACGTATCGAACACGGCGCTACACACGCGGTAGAAGCTAATTGTCTTTTTCATCAGTATGCAGTGTTCATGTGTGCGTTGGTATCTCTATCAATTATTCATGTGCAGTATATAGTATCAGCACCTGTGTGTGTTCAGGAGTCACACGCAGTCTATAGGAAACACAGCTCGGCTAAATGACTGTAATTATTCCTCGAGCTGCAAACAAGCGGGCCATGTTTTTATTCTCCATCGGAACCCAGACTGAACACAAATCAGTTTCTCCGGGCTCCGTCCAGGGAGGGGCAGGTGATCTGAAAACAGGAAGTCAGGCGTCGTAGTTTGATGTGTCAAAAATCCATATGATCAACTTTTTGACTTCAGACTTGATTCATCCTTCACACATGCAAACCCCCACCTGACTCTAAGGGTTCTTGGGACACAGCCTCCCCCCTTCACCCCCCCCACCCCCCCGGTCCTGGTCCTAAAGTGACAGATGAAGTCGGACGCTCAGAGACGGCTCCAGCTCTGACGGCCTCTGCTTTGTTTACGTCCTCGATCTTTAAATGCAGAGTTCGTTCTTTAGGTGGATGTTTAGCTTCCATCTGTGTCCATCAACATACAGCTCACAGACGTGAGTCCGCTGCTTCGAGCCGCCTCCTCCAGCTGCTGTGGAAACTGACGGAGAGGATTTGTTGTTTATTGTTTATGGAGCTGTTTGTTGTAGATTAACGGAGAAATATTTAGGTTTGGTTTGTAAATGTTATTCCTGTTTTAAGAGCGACGAGTAAATAACTGTGATAACAAAATGTTCTCAGTAAACAATTTGCAAACTTGACAAATACATTTATTTATCCCATTAATAATAAAGCATCATTCAGACAGTGTTAAAGTTCACTCAGTGTGTTTGCTGTTTCACATTAGACCAAGTTGATATGATGTGATGATTTGAGTTAAATGTGAAAATATGTTCATCAGACACTGAAAACATCAAACTGGATTCAGTCTGAAAAAGCCACGTCCTGAACGTCTGGTCCAATTCTTTGGTTTGACTGGTTATTGTTTGATCTGATCTGAGCACTGAACTTGAAGTCCAGCTGAGGCTGATGAGGATGTGATTTCATTTGCAAGTATTTGGTCAAAGTGTTAAATTAAACGTTACCACAGTTCATCCTGATGGGAACATGAACATTTTGGTGACGGCAGAGGAAAAATGAGCGAAGCCTCCAGGATTCATCATGTGGAGAAGGATCATCATGAAGGTCTGACCTTCAGATCCCAGGAGAAATAACACACATTAGAACATGTTTCCATTCCCCAAACTCAGAACGTCTCAAACATATGGGATCCTGGTGAAAACTCCTGCAGCCTCGTCCTGATCCACTCTCTGTTTGTGTGAAGACACCGAGCAGCAACATCCAGCAAATCATTGTGTGTGTGTGTCTGTGTGTGTGTCTGTGTGTGTGTGTGTGTCTTTGTGTGTGTGTGTGTGTGTGTGTGTGTCTGTCTGTCTGTCTGTCTGTCTGTCTGTCTGTGTGTGTGTGTGTGTCTGTCTGTCTGTCTGTGTGTGTGTGTCTGTGTGTGTGTGTCTGTGTGTGTCTGTGTGTGTCTGTGTGTGTGTCTGTGTGTGTGTGTGTCTGATAATGGACTTGTATGTTCGAGGGTGTTTATGCACACTCTGCATAGTGTGTGTGTGTGTGTGTGTGTGTGTGTGTGTCTGTGTGTGTGTGAACCATGGCGACCGTGTGGCTGCAGTGCTGGTAATTGATGAATGGGATGTTTAAAGAGCAGAATATGAATGAAGAGGAGACGACCCTGAGGGAATTCTCCACACTGGTGTAATCAAAGCCTTGATAGTGTCCCCGCCTTTGACTAATGGGCCCAAAAAGAAGCCTCTTACAACCTGCCTGTTCAATTCTCCTACCTCCGTGTGACAGGGACCTCCGGGGAGAGGCCGGCAGGCCGGGGGGGGGCGGCTCCTGTCCGATCTTTTCCATCAGGCCAACCTTCGCTGTCGCTCGAGCTCAGGTGAGAAAGCTGCAGGTGAACAGTCGGAGCTCGTGTCTTCTGTCCAGCTGTAGTTACTGTTGGTCCACCTCCCCCTCTGGATTTATGTAGCTCATATGGAGCTGTCCTTCAGGGGCAGGTGGAGGCGGGATGGAGGGCAGCAGAGGGCTAATACAAAGAAAGCAACACACACATTAATTAATGACTGTACGAAATCAAATGACTCTCATTCATGTGTCATTAGAGCCAGTGTTAGGACGACATTCACACTGACCTCAGGAGAGGGAGCTGGTATGTTACTGCACTGAGGAAGGTGTGAACCTGCAGGGGTGGAGGTAGTGGAGCAGAAACAAGGAAGTACTCAAGTGAAGTACAAGTACCTTGAATTTGTACTCAGAGAGAAAGAGACATAGCTCTTTATTCAACATGAGCTCAATGTATCGATAAGTCAAGTCCATTTTATTTATGGTTGATATCTTGAGTTTAAAAAAACTTGCATATCAGATTTCTATTCTGATTTCTATGATATATATTCTTTTCTTAACATAAGTAGGAACGTAAACAACATTTCCGACCAGGATCCATAAAGTTCAGGTCAGACACAGCAGTGATGAAGATACGACTTAACAAACAGAAGCTCCATATTTCAGTCATGTTTTAATGACACCTGAACGAAGAATTAGCGCCACCTATTGTTTATTTCGAGGCACTTGATTTCTAATAATATTCTTATAGCCATCGTGGATGGAAACCAAGCGGCAACCTCCGGCGCTGAAAAATGAAGCCAATGCGGAAGTGCAAAAAAGCTGCAGTTTCTCGAATAACCGCTAGAGCAGGCTGCAGAAGGGAGTTTGGGAAAGAGATCGTCGTGGGGTTAGCCGGCTAGCAACGATATTTAGCATTTAACCTAGCTGGTTAGCCGTAGCTAGTTTGATTATTTCGAATAAAGCGGCTTTTTTCAGCCAATAGCGTTCATTCGACCCGCCTCAGCTCCGCCCTCGCTCCACCTCTTTGTCCATATTTGGAGTAACCGGAGGTAGGCTACCAAGATGGCTACGCACTACGATTTGCTTCGTTTTTGCTCTTCAGAAACCTATGGGTGACGTCACGGACACTACGTCCATATTTTATACAGTCTATGATGGAAACGTGAATTAATTCACATTTAGTTTTGCAAATTTTAGAATTTTTAAATTTGTGTCTACATCTGGATGGAAACCTGCTACGACAAGTGAAATATAATAATGATTGAACTGATAATTGTCCGTTTACACACTTTGCTGATGCCAAACACTGATTCTTGAGTTCATCACATACTGACATGAACCAGACTGAGCAGTTTATGCTGTTGTTTCAACCCTGGAGCCACAATATAAACACGAGTCCGAACACACAGCAGCTCAGTTACCTTTTTCTCTTAAATGTCACAGCGGTGCAGGCTGGAATATACAATCACACACACACACACACACACACACACAGAGGGACTATTACAAATGTATGGCATTACTCCTGCACACGGCGTGCTGGTGTGGCCTTTCGCAGGCGTCCTCAGAGACGTGGCATTGACAAACCTACAAACAGTAATTGGGCCATTATGACTCCCTGCGATAGTATTGATTCCACTGTTTTAGGTGCAGGCGGGTAATGGGCGTCTAGACAGAAGGGTTCATATTGCAGGCAGTGGGGCCGCTGCAGTATTAGATACAGTCATCTTGATGTTGTTCATGACTCAGGTGTGTTGTTCTCTGTATCTCAGCCTGTTGGAAACCATGTCACTGAGCAGCACATTCGAGCCGTGATGGCACCGGATCTCTCCGTGTTGGCTTTGGATTCGTGGCGCTGTCAGCTGGTGTTTTCAGCATGGACAGATATGTGGGACAAACCTATAGACTATGAAGAACTCCATATGGAAAAGGAGGGAGAGAAAACACGGAGCTCCTCTGGTCCCCAGTCCAATTATCACCAGAGTTAAAACTAATCCCAGCGACCACGAGAGGCGGAGGACGACAGTCTGCTCAGGCTCCAGCTCTGAAGCTGCAGTCACCTGGAGAGCAGGAGGCAGGTGAGCGGGAGCTCATCACACACTCTCTGCTCATCACAGTCAAATATGACTGAGCCTGGTTTCCATAGCAATGATGTGCTGCCCCCTCCGTGACATTTGTGGGTTCAGCTGTGCAGGAGGTACCTTCACCCCCACCCCCCCACCCCCCCATTGTCTGTCTGCCTTCTTGGTCCATGAGCAGAATAGATGAGTAAGCAGCATCTTGACCATGTTTTCACCTTGTGTGTGTGTGTGTGTGTCTGTGTGTGT
>JBBMOC010000810.1:0-10000 GCA_037975185.1 Centropyge bicolor
GCATAATGATGTATGCTGTATATTTTAAACGAACGCCTTATAAAAAAATTCGCCCCCCCCCAGAGTTGTCATGCAGTAGAAAAACAGCTTATGAGACTAGAGCCATGTTTTGAACCAGGCTGTAAATATGTTTTTTTCTGTGGTAAAATCGGACATTTTAACATGGGGCTCAAATGTAATTGACTCCCTTCTGCAGCCTGCTCTAGTGGTTATTGGAGGAACTGCAGCTTTTTTGCACTTCCGCATTGGCTTCATTTTTCAGCGGCGGAGGTTGCCGCTTGGTCAAAGAGCAAAAAGGATTGAAGAGGCGGAGCCTGACATTAGGACTAAGGTTTGGAACAAGGCTCCTACAACCAGAGCTCTAAGGCTGAACTTGACATGCACGATCATCATCATCTGCTGATCACTTTATTTAGACCATGGTTGGAAAAACTCGTCCACATGGTTTGAACTGATTTTCACAGAGAATTCATCCGCTGTAAGAACAGAAAGCAGATTGTTGCAGAAAGACTTTTTTCAGTTCGTCTATCTTCAGCATCTGTTTTTGTTACTGTTGTCACAGGATGTGTTCAGTTCAGATCTTTGACTTATTCAGACCCTTCACTTTGGGAGCAGCCGTTAGGAAAAAACAAAGCACAGTTGAAAAAGAATCTGTTTCGCAGCTCTCGGGGCTGCAGTGTTGGGAGGATGTCGTTTAAGGTGAGACAGTGAAATATGATGCAGGAAGTCCAACTGAAGGAGCAGACGCCCAAACACCGCACGGTCCTCACACAACAGAAAATATTCATATATATTCATCTTCATCTTTAAAGCAACAGCAGGTGTTGCTTCCCTCGACTGCGGTCGGCGATGTCGTTCTCACATGGCCGGCTCCGTGTCCTGGTCGTTGTCGTGTAACGCCACACCATGTTGTCAGAGGGATGGCCTGCAGCTTCACTGTCGTCGCTCCTCAGATGTCAGTCACTTCCTGTCCACGTTCCCTCACCCGATCGGCCACGTGGCAGCGCTTTACAGAAAGCTGGAGCGCCTCCAGGACACTTTGAACCGTGTGAAATCTAGAGGCCCGATCATTAAGTGAAACATTAGTCTCCATTCATGTAAAGGAGCCGTGAGAGTTTTCCAGCTGTCCGGGTATCATGTCTTTGTTTACGTCACCAGCGCCGCTGTGGCCAGAGGAAATAATGGAGCTCCTGAACTAGTCGAACAAATGAATGGACTCTGAAGGCTTGATGATTGGATTAGTCATCGTGGCATTTTTCCAGACTTAAAGACCAGTATTATACACAGAGTCCATTAACTCTACATGGAGCTATTTGTTTGAAGAGAAACAAGAGCAGTGCTTATTAGGTTCTTCCATCATTTAATAATTCAATGCTCTGAGCTGTGCAGTAGTTATTGTGCCACTGCCTGCCAGACATGTTGTCTGCGAAGCCTCCGCAAACTGAATCACATTTGTGCTCATGTTATTGCCAAAGCAGTGTTTTCCCAAGTCTCGTCTTTCCATCTATGGACCAGTTTTTTTCCCAGGAAGTGAAGGTGTTGAGGATACGAGTCCAGATCAGTGTGTCAGACCTGTTAGTGCTGAATCCACGGACTGGTTTCAGTCAGAACCCAGTAAGGTTCTGCTGTGTATTCTCACTCACATGCAGCTGCACACATTAACAGTCAGAGGAAGGTCAGCAGATTTTCTCTTTGCCAGAGGCAGCTTCTCAGATCTTCACACTCACAGCTGAATTCCATTAAACCTGGCTGCTCACACTAACAGCAGCACAGCAGCTCCCTGGGCGCTCTGTGTCCTAATGCGCAGGTAATTGCGGGATCCATAATGAACGCCGTGGAAGGGTTGCCGTGGTGACAGGCTGTTGATATGCACCTTAATGTGGTTGATTAATGTCCAGACTCCGGGGGGCTGCCGTCAGACTCTGCTGCACCTGAGCCGAGGAATAAACTCCGGAGGAGTAAAGGTGACCTGAGAGGTGCTGATGGAGGGTGAAAGGTACCTTGGGAGCTCTGTAAACTGTCTGAGCAGGGGCTCCTGGGAAATGAAGTCTCCTGCCTCTCTAAAGTTTATTTTCTGCCTTGGAGAGGCGAAGCTAACAGGGAATGACGATGGAGGGAGTTTGAGTAGAATCTACAGCCTCGTGGCCTTCAGGTCACCAGGTGGATGCTTGCTTTGGGTTCACATGTGCTGCCTTCAAAATGTTAAATGTTAACATCTGTGTGCTGATCTTTTTGGATTTTTGGATCAGCAGTGATGCAAACATGTCAGTTGGTGTCAGCCTTCAGGTCTTCAGTAAAGAATCAGCTCATATCTTCTGTTTGTTCAGAGCTTCCACTGGATCTGTTTCACCCATTACAACAATCAGAACGTTGTGGTCAGGATTAAGAATGTGACGCCATCGTCTGACATAGATGGCTACCAAGCTGCAGCAGTGGAAAATAGCAGAAATGGGATGTATGCAGAAATAACTACAATTTTATTTAGCAGACTCTTTTATCCAAAGCGACGTACATTGACATACCAATGGAACAGCCATTGGGGGCAATTAAGGGTTCAGTATCTTGCCCAAGGACACTTCGACACATAGGCTGCAGGAGCCAGGGATTGAACCACCAACCTTCTGACTGGTTGACAACTGCTCTACCTCCTGAGCTATAGCCACCCTCTATATAATAACTCTCAGTAACTCAAACACTCTGACAAATGTGAAGGTGCCTGCTCTGAGCGATCGCTGCCTCCATTATCTGTAAGTTAACATGTGACATTAGACATATGACAAAATAGCACTAAGCTGTTCAGTGTTATTGGGAAGTGACTGAATTTCCGTCATGGTGAGGATGTGGTTGATGGTCGAGCTCCCTGCCTGCAGGCCGGTGTGGCGGCGCTGTGAGCTGTTGTCAGTCGTCATAATTGATTGTAACGTTCAGCAGAGTTTCCTGTAAACCTCATGGCACAGGCTTCAGTCCTTCGAGCCTCCGTGTCTCTTTCGAAACGTACGTGCTGATATTGGCGTCTGACGCTAAAAGGCTTCCCTCATCGATCGTCTGTCGGAGGAGCTGAACGCCGCCGTGACCTTCCGGTTGTGCTCCGCTGCTCCTTGAGACACAAAAGCACTGACATTTTGCTAAAGACACTGTGTTCTGACGGTCACGCTCATTGATCAGGGAGGAGCATGACAGACCTCAGCACACACGGGAAGCTTCGAGGATTTTTACTGGTTGTAAATGTACCTTCTGTTCTTGTTGTGACAGGGAGATTGTTTCCTGATCGGTAAGTTGCATCGGCTCCGATCACACGTTCAGTCTGTCGGGTTTAACAGGATGAAAAATATTTGAATGGCAGAACAGAACAAACTGCAAGATGGAGACAGAACCTTTGTTGAAGCCGGGGCAGTAATTACAGTTGCCTGAAAAATGGCTAAATGTAGAGTAAACACTTGAGTTGATGATATCGGCCTTGCAGAACTTAACTAGATCAAAACACTGATCATTTTTTTCTCACTTTGATTTAGTGAAAGCACAAGTTTATTCAAATGTCAGTGAACGCAGCACGCTCAGACTCTCCTCGGTGGACGGGTCGGCGGCTCTGTAATCGTTCCCACTGTGACTTTAACTTATTCACCCGACGCCGCTGAGCCTGGACTCTGATGACTCATCACTTTGTATTGACTCATCACTTCGTATTGACTCATTGACTCTCAGGCTGCAGCTGGTCATACTGATTCCTGTCGGTCAATAGGAGATGACCTATCACAGCCTCCTCTTGAATCCAGAGTGAGTCTGGATTGTCTCAGAGAGCTCGACGTGAGTCAGAGCAGGTTGTGACAGTGAGCTGCCGTGCTGGAGTTGGGGGGTCTGTGTGATGATCGTCAGACCCGATGCTTCACAGTAGGGCTCGGTGCGACGATTGCTAACATTCTCGTCTTTGTTTGTTGCAGGAGTTTGCGGCTGCTGTGGGCCGCTGAGGCCGAGGTACAAACGCCTGGTGGACAACATCTTCCCTGAGGACCCCAAAGTGAGTAACTGCAAGTATGACACAACATGTACGGCCGCTTCACCTTGTGTCAAAGAACCAAATATAGACATGTACTTTGACAACTGGACCAGGTTTGACCTCTCACTTAAACTGCACTTCTCCACCAGTGAGGCTCTTTACATACTTGCTCTTAACTTATTTGTTAAGAGTTGGGTCTCTGAGATTGACAGCATTAAGTTAAGAGCATCGCTGGACTGGACAGAGTTCACTCAGGGAGAGAGAGAGAGAGAAAGAGAGACAGGGAGGGAGAGAGAGACACACACACAGATAGAGAGGGAGAGAGAGAGAGACAGAGAGAGAGGGAGAGAGAGAGACAGGGAGAGAGAGAGGGAGAGAGAGAGAGAGACAGGGAGAGACAGAGAGAGAGACAGGGAGAGAGAGAGAGACAGACAGAGAGAGAGGGAGAGAGAGAGAGAGACAGGGAGAGAGAGAGAGAGACAGGGAGAGAGAGAGAGAGACAGGGAGAGACAGAGAGAGAGATATAAAGAGAGAGAGATATAAAGAGAGAGAGACAGACAGACAGGGAGAGAGAGAGAGAGAGAGAGAGACGGAGGGAGAGAGACAGACAGAGGGAGAGAGAGAGACATAAAGAGAGAGAGAGACAGGGAGAGAGGGAGGGAGAGAGAGACACACACAGACAGACACAGAGAGATAATATTGCCACAAGTGTGTGTGTGTGTGTGTGTGTGTGTGTGTGTCAGTCTGAATGTGTGTCTCTCTCTTGTCCCTGCTGACAGACGTTCACTCTTTCCAAATGCATCTGCCCGTGTGTGGAGCCCCAGTGACTCCTCCGTCACCACAGAGCTTCTTCCCTGCTACAACACAGAAATAATTGGACGGCCACGGAGCCACATGAAAGCTTCAGACTTTGATAAATCTGGCTATTAAATGTGACACGGCTTTGATAACAGGACCATGACGACTTATTATCACCGGTTTGATTCCTCGACCCTTTTTAATTAAAACGCTAAATGTGTACCTGGTTTGTCCCACACACAAGAGAGGGGTCTTTTTTTTCCTTCCTCCTCTCAGTGTCTTCTCCAGGGCCTTCGGTGTAAGCAGCCAGGTGCAGTGGGAAATCGAAAAGCTCGACTGGTCGAGACCTTGTCAAATTAATTATCACTTGCTGAGAGCCTGAGGAGCTGGAACACTCAGGGGACAGCCGCTCTCGAATTAACTCCCTCCTCTTTATGTATGACACCTGGCAACAATATATTTCTATTGGCCGTGTGACGCCGAAGTTCACATCGAGGCAGTTCATCTAAAAATAACTTCACATTATGAGAAAGAGTGAAATCCTGAGCAGCACGAGCTGCCGTCATTAGTTTTAATGAGGCAGAAGTGTTTCAATGCGTTATCTCCACTTCCTGTTTCAGTCTCTGTGATGCTGTCTGAGAAGTGGTGGTGCTGTTCAGTCATTGGCCGTCAGAGCTGAAACGTCACATGTTCACAAGCTCTTTAACATCACTGTTTTTATCTCACTGTCATGAGAGGTTTAGGAGACAGAGTCAGAATGTAATGAAACTTTCTAACTCAGTGACTTTTTAAACTATTTACTGAAGTGAAAGTGTTTCTCAGAAAGGTTGAGATGCTTATTTTACATTTGAACTCACTCATGGAGGCTTAGTTTGGCTCATCGTAGTTTTATATATATAGACTCCAGTCTGGACCATAGACTGTATAAAATATGGACGTAGTGTCCGTGACGTCACCCATAGGTTTCTGAAGAGCAGAAATGAAGCAAATCGTAGTGCGTAGCCATCTTGGTAGCCTACCTCCGGTTACTCCAAATATGGACAAAGAGGTGGAGCGAGGGCGGAGCTGAGGCGGGTCGAATGAACGCTATTGGCTGAAAAAAGCCGCTTTATTCGAAATAATCAAACTAGCTACGGCTAACCAGCTAGGTTAAATGCTAAATATCGTTGCTAGCCGGCTAACCCCACGACGATCTCTTTCCCAAACTCAGTGACTAGAATTAGCCGGGGTGACGCCCTTTAGACCGTCAGTGGCTAGTTGTCAATCAAAGTGGCGCCACTTAGATTGACAGCTATGAATTGTGCATAATGATGTATGCTGTATATTTTAAGCCTTATAAAAAAATTCGCCCCCCCCCCAGAGTTGTCATGGAGTAGAAAAACAGCTTATGAGACTAGAGCCATGTTTTGAACCAGGCTGTAAATATGTTTTTTTCTGTGGTAAAATCTGACATTTTAACATGGGGCTCAAATGTAATTGACTCCCTTCTGCAGCCTGCTCTAGTGGTTATTGGAGGAACTGCAGCTTTTTTGCACTTCTTAATTGGCTTCATTTTTCAGCGGCGGAGGTTGCCGCTTGGTCTGGACTCACTTCTTACTTTGGAGAGAACAGAGGAGATCCAGATGTTGATGCTCAAACCCAACATGATCGTAACCAGTCTCCATCAGTCTGCTTTCCTATATCATTCTTCAGCACGTGCCAAGTGTTTGTGTTTTTAATGCACACAGAGGAAGGAGACGGATCAGACTGAGACACAGATGAGACGGAGTCACTGTGGCTTTGTCTGCAGGTGGAATTTGTTGACAGTGAGAATAAGAATCTCAGCAGATTTATCCTTCATGTCTGCCGTGTGTCGTGTTTCAGGATGGCCTCAGTAAATCGGACATGGAGAAGCTGACCTTCTACGCCGTGTCGGCCCCAGAGAAGCTGGACAGGATCGGAGCTTACCTGGCCGAGAGGCTGAGCAGAGATGTGGTGCGGCACCGCTACGGGTGAGTGACCTCTGACCTCAGGGTCTCTGTTGTTCTGCACCTACGGCTTTGGTTTGGTTCCTGTTTGCCTGCAGATTGGGGATAATTTCACTCTCAAACACAGCACGAGCTTCATCTCAAACACAGTCATCACACTCATCCTGCTGAAATCATGCAACAGAGATCCTCACAATAACGAGGACTTCCTCCTCGGTGTCAGACTGATCCAGCCGATCCTCCGTTATGATGCAAACGAGAAAGAGGAGCTGGTGAATGAACAGAAAATGTTTGTGACAACACACTCATGATGAGATCAGAGTCAAAACACATTCATCCCAAAACAGAAATTACAAAGTTGGAATGAAAAAAAAAAAATCTATGAAGGTTTGATATTTAGTTAGCTTTGACAGCGACTCACAGCGTCACCACACAGGAGGCGCTGGAGCTCCTCTCTTTGGCTGAAGAGAGCAGACAGGAAGTCCAAACTTTGGTTTCGGTGCAGACGTCAGTGTTAGCACTGGTCTTGTGTGTTTGATGTTTGACTGTTACAGATTCAGTGGGTTGTTCCAGGCTGGGATTTTAAACATCTGCTCAGGGGCCTTGAAGATGAATGTTCAGTTTGTAGAGTATTTGTGTTTGACACTGACACTGTTTTTATACGGATAGTCACACTTTTACATCAGAAACTTCTTAATAGATTAAAAGAATACATTTTTTATAAAAACTGAAAATCTTATCATTCAGGAGAAAATGCAGCTCTGCATTAAAACTCCTGTTAATGAACAGCCAGGAAAATCAGAAAATCACTTCTGTTGTTTTCAATTCAGCTTTTTCTGAAACACACATGTTCCACCAATTCATCTGTTCGTCTGTTTTTATCAGTCTGTGATTTGACTGATTTGATCCTGCAGAACTCGGTCGAGAGCAGACAGACGAGTGAAGCATTGATTTCAGGCTGAATCGACAGCTGTCACTGGCCACTTCAATTGACTGCAGTTAATTAACACAAATTCTGTGAGCTGACGTGATATGAAACACTGGGCTCTCGTCCGTCTAAATGCTCCTCAGCCAAAGAAGCTGCACTCTGTCGTGATGTTGGAGCAACAGAGAGCAACAAAGTGCTGAGAGTCTCTGCAGAGAAGCGAACGAGCTGATGGCATCCCATCATTCCCAGACGGTTGCTAACAGCTGGCTCGTTGCCTGTCAACATGTTAACGACTGGGAGCAGGACTACTGTGTCATTTATAGAATCTTAATTTAAAGTCTCAATGGCAGCGTTGGAAGTGTTTGTAAAATCACAGTAAAATATTTGATGTCGTTGTTCAGCCAGGTGTGTACCTGACCTCTGACCTCTGACCCCTGTGTGCAGGTATGTGGTGATAGCCATGGAGGCTCTGGACCAGCTGCTCATGGCCTGCCACTCTCAGAGCATCAAACCCTTTGTGGAGAGTTTCCTGCACATGGTGGCCAAGCTGCTGGAGTCCAGAGAGCCGGACCTGCAGGTGCTGGGAACCAACTCGGTAAGACCAGAACTGCAGTCCGCTGGGAAGGAGGAATTTACAGGGAAACTTTACGACGACAGACTTTTTCATTTCACAGGAGGTTTCATTAGCGTCAAACTCAAACTCAAACTTTATTTAATTATATCGCACTTTTCAGACAAGTGTAACACAAATTGCTTTACAAATCAGACAAGATAAAATAAAGCAAAACAAACCAGGCACACATACACGCATGCACAAATGCACGCACACACAGACACACACACACGCACACACACAGAGATAAAATGTTGATGCATGAAAAGTTTGCAGGGATGCTCAGGAACCTGAGACCTGAGCAGACATGGGTGAGATGTATGAACAGTGCAGTCAAACACACACACACACACACACACACACACACACACACACACACACATACACACACACACACACACATACACACACATACACACATACACACACACACACACACATACATACACACACACACATACACTCAGAACGGTTGATGGCTCGTGTATAAAGTGTTTGTACTGTATATATATCACATATTAGAATCAGCTCATAAACTAAGCACAGTGAACCTGGAGCGTGTGAAACATTCATATCACAGCAACTTTACTGTTTTAAACCTGAATATTAAGCCATTATACTTTTTTTAGGTCGATTTCAAAAATGATCATGGAGCCTCAGAATTTCTGAAATGAAGTAAAAATTACCAGAAAAAGGAAAAACATAATTGAGAAAAAAAGCTTGTTACTTACTTAGTTTACTGGACTAAACAAATCCAGCAGCTTCGTACTTCATCGAACCTCCAGTCAGTCGAACGAGGAAGAAGCTTTTTCAGTTGATGAAATAGATGAAAAGTTAATTTATTGTAATGACATGCATGGACTGGCACGTTGCAGCATGCACAGTGTGCGTGAGGAAGATTGGAAATGTGGCGAGGAAATGTAAATGTTGCGTGGGGGAAAACTGAGCGATGATTAAACGTGGAGCTGGAAAATGAAATGAGCTATTGAGATATAAATAGAAGATTAAAATAAATGAAGCTTTAATTTAAAGCCTCGACTCGTTGAAACAATTAAAGCCTTTTGCTTTGTTTCTGCGTCTGATCGAAGGTTAAAAGTTAATCACTTTCCATCTGATCAGAGCTTTTTGACTCGTCTGACTTGGATGTTTGCTGCATGTTGTCACTTCCTCCACGTCCACTTGTCTTTTCAACACTTCATGCTGTGAAATGGAAACTGGACAGAACCTGGGTGTCATAAAGAATCCATGAAACAACGGTTACATCCAACAAACTTGTGTTTTGTTTCCTGATTGTAGCTGTTTAAAAACTGGACTTTTCCTTTTTTCCCCTCGACGCTGCAGCATCGGTTTAGCTCACTTCACTAAATCACTATGATGGTGATAATATCCCTCAGCTCTTTTTACCTGAAGGTTGGTTTTACACTTGATGGATAATCGTTTCTTCCTCCTGTGATGTGGCCCCTGAAGGTTTTACCGCACTGAACTCTTCCTGCTGTTCCTTCCAGTTATTTTCATTTCAATGTTTTCTGCTGTTTATGGAAGAGTCTTTTGCAGTCGATTACATTTCCTCAAAATTTGACCACGCAACAGCCTCTTATACTCGAATTTATTTCCTCATTATTCTCTTTAGTGAAGGTTCTGTTTTTGTGCTCGTTGGTAAATTCAAATGTTGAAATGAGACGATCCATCCTCTGTGGTTA
>JBBMOC010000810.1:12500-19393 GCA_037975185.1 Centropyge bicolor
CTGCTCTGAAGAGCGATGGATAATGATCGACGTAACCGACGGGGCTCGGTGGCGATGACTGTGCAAATGGATTGTTACTCTTCACCGTGCGTTGTGTCATCAGCATGCACAGATAAGTAAAACCCACTCGACTTTTTAATGGCCCCCTTTTCAAACAGAGCTCTTTAAAATCGCCCGAGAGCAGCAAAACAAATTGTGCCGGTGTTTGTGTCACTCGCTCATTTTCTCGTCGTCGAGCTGCTTTGCTAACCGCTTTGCCGCGAGGCGTCGCTGAGGCATGGAGCCTGTCGCTTTTTGATGAGTCGTATTTACATGATGAAACCTCGTCCTCACTGAAAGCGCTTCCCCTCTCCATGGGAGAGGCTGCAGTCTCTGTGCAATTAAAGACAAATGGAAATCCCAGAATGTTTTTTTCCTTCACATGTTTAAAGGCTGAAAATGATCCAGATAGAAAAAACTGAGCTTTTTCTTTGTAAAGCAAAACCAGACTTTATTTAATTTAACATTCTTCGACATTCGTGATGCTCAGATGTTTTTAACAACTGTGAGTGAACCCATTCCAATTTAATCACTTTTTATTTTTTTTGTTGTATGAATCTAATTTGATTCCACCTGGAGCTGGTGGATCTGCAGAGACACAGTTGATCTCTGGAGGACCTTTGAGATAAACATGAGCATTTGTTGATTTATCCTTGTCAAAATCAGACCAACAGAACAGTCCCATGTTAATGTTCTGACTAGGGATGAGCGAGTACTCCACTATCTGTATCTGTATCTGTACTCGGAGTGGGCGGTGCCTGGGCCGGAAGTGGAAGCGAAAATGGGTGGGGCTTAAAAACGGTACATTATTTTAAGCCTGAAATTGATATGGATTGATCAGCAGTTGTTAATCTACTGTATTCAAAGCCTATATACAGTATATAAAGCTTAATTTGTAATATGTATAATATTTATTTTTATGAACTGTAGTGAGAAAGTGTCAGACACTGTAAGCAGCCATATAAAAATATTAATATAGGCTAGTTTGTGTGTTCAGCTACAGCTATATGTGTGTATGTGTGTAAATGGTCTGTGAGACTGTTTATTTTTTAATGATCTGTGTGAACTTCATGATTCATGCAAACATCCAGTGATGGCAAACAGGGAAATAATATGTCAGCCTTGTTCACTTCTTCTCAAAAGCACCGCGTTCAGTACGAGCAAAGTTTTCCGATTGACTTTATATCACCAGCCAAACTAAGAGCAAACACACGGTAAAAAAAAAAAAAACAACCGGACTGGAGGCAGTGACCGACGCGTCACGAGACGTTTTGAGCTCTGTCTTGTCAAATGCACCACGTACGTTATGAGAGACGTGTCTGTGTAGGGAGGGCCGGGCGCTGTGTGTGACTGGCCAATCACAGAGCGCGAAGACAGTCAGTCAGTTACACAATGAGGATTTTCCTTCAGCACGAGCACGGATATTGACAGGTTTTACTCGTATCATACTTGTATTCGTCAAAAATGCTTTATCCGTAACGGATACTCGTCTGAAACGAGGATCCGGCTCATCCCTAGTTCTGACTATCAGAAGTGACACAGGTTTTAGTGTCTTACATGAGCTCCTCAGTGGACAGGGTCACAACAGACAGGATAAGATCCATGAGTTCGAGCCCTTAAAGACCTCGACACCTCAACACAGTCTTTTATACAGACGTGGAACATTTTCATGTCAGACCAGACTGCAGCCATTCTAGCATCTCTGAGAATTGACCAGAGCACGCTGGTGCTTTAGGTTCAAGGCTAAAGTGACTGAAGTTCATCCTGATGGAAACATGACATCCATAGCAAATTCCCATCAGGATGAATTGTGACAATCCATTTCATAGTTGAGATATTTCAGTTGACCAGAGTTGAAGAATGACAGATGTTTGTTTTGAATGACTGTAAATGTTTCTGAAGGATGTGATGTATAACTAGTTGTATGTATGTATTCAGTCTGACCACCCAGCAGTGCGTCCCCTCTCTTCACGTGTCTAACGGCTGGGTTTAACACAGCTGGGGAAGCGGAGGGGAAGCGTGGCTCTCGTGTGCACCAGCTGCCGGCAGACCTCCCTCCATCTGAGCCATTACCCCCCGGGAAAGGTTAGGCACCAAATGGGAGGAAATTACCAGGTAGAATGGTAGAAAGGTTTTTGGCCACCGCTGAACTCTACATAGGCAATTTGTTGCAGTGGACAATGATAGGGTCGGGAGAAGCGCTGCTCGAGCACAGCTGAGTGAGGAGAGACGGGAGGCCTCTCCAGAGGACACTCCAGCCTCGCTCCGAGGGAGGAAATTACATGCTGGACAAAAGGAGGTGGCTCTCTCATGGTTATTATCATCATCGCCGCCGTTTCCAGTTCCAGTCACTGGAAACGCTCTGCATGTCGTTTTATTCTGGCTGCCATTGACCTTGAGGAAAGGCTGCGTGTCTATTTTTGTCTCTCCATTGTTGGGGTGAAAGGTCACAATCAGCAGCTACTCTGCCGTTCTCAGCTCAATTTGAGTTGGTTGAACATCAGCGCCTACTGTTGGAGGTGGACTGAGGACAGTTTGTCGTTTCAGAAACCAACTCTGAAACACTGTCCACCAATACAAACTTCATACACACACGTCTTTCATATTTGTCCAGATGAAAAGTTTCCTCTTGCTGTTGATCAAAATGACATCACTAATGACACTAATGAATCATTTCTTCGTCCTCCCGTTCTCTGTCTAGTTTGTGAAGTTTGCCAACATTGAGGAGGACACGCCGTCCTACCACCGCCGCTACGACTTCTTCGTGTCCCAGTTCAGCGCCATGTGCCACTCTACTCACGAAGACACTGAGACCAGAACCAGGTGAGAAGACAGACACATGTTTCTGCTCCTCTGTGTTCATGTTTGGAGGAGTTTCATTGTAACGTTTGAGGAGTCCCTCAGGGCTCAGTTTTGGGCCTCTTACTCTTCTTTCTTCACGTGCTACAATTAGGAACAAGACAATTTACAATTTACAATTCTATAATTTCATTTAGCAGACGCTTTTGTCCGCGACGTACATCTGAGAGTAAATACAAAGAGTAAATACAAAGAGTAAATACAAAGACAACAGTCCAGTATTTGTCCTTTTAAACTTGACTACTGAAAGTCATTGTATCTTCAGTTTCCCACACGAGTATTTCTTGTGTCCAATTAGCTCAGAATGCATCAGACAGTCGGATCACTGAGTGCAGACGTTCATATTCCCTGTTGAGGTTGATACTGGAAAAAGCCACTAAGTGAACCTGGAGCTTTTTTTGTTTGTCAAAGTGGACTTCTGCTTGGACATTAAAAATGGAGACGTTTAACCCCAGTCATCTGTATGAACACACTGACCTTGGTTGGACCGGCACATGGAAACACTCGGCAGGATGTCAAACACGACCAACAGTTGATCAAGTGTTGAATCTCACCATTAGTTAAAAAATCCCCCCAGTGATGACATACTGTTCACTGATTGAATCCAGAGAACCTGTGTCGCTCTCGCTGCGACAGATTCGTTCATCATCTTCATTTTAAAACCAAAACTAACCCAGATATTGTTCCAAAGTCAGCTGCTCCTCCACAGAATGATCAACTGTTTAATTTGGCTCTGTGGCTCCCCGGAGCAGCGGTTAGCTCCGTTCACATTCTGGCGGCTGGTTGATCAGAGATGGACAGAGTTGCTCTGATTAGGGCTCTCCATGTGGGGAAGTGTAGCTGCAGAAATCAGCCGCCTCAGTTAAAGCCGTGTCTCTGGATAAAATGAAAACCTGCATGAACATTACTTGTATTGATTTTCACTTCTGAAACTAGTGTCGCTGTCCACTGTTGCATCCTTCCTGATTATTATGAAGGCATTTCTCCATCTGCATCCACTGCCCCCCCCCCCCCCCCCGTGGCTGTGGACGTTCGGCTGGAGGAGGCTCTGTAACACGACCCCCACCAGCACAGGTCTCGTCTGACTTAATCCACTGAATGCAGAATTAAGTGCGTCTCCTCTTGATCCATATTTCATGGCCCCCCCTCCCACAGAGACCCGGTGCCTCACTAACAGCAGCGCAGCTGATTCAAATACAGCCCGACTCCAAAAATAAGTGGGATGCAGTATGTTTACTTTGGTTTTTGTAAATATCTGCTTATTCTGACGTTGATGCCAGCGACGTGTTCCAGACCAGCTGGGACAGAAAAGGTTTTAGTTCTGGTTCTGATTTTATTTTGTGTTTTGCACAGTCCCAACTTTTGGAATCATGATCATTTGAAAAACACATTGATGATGAAATGAAACTTGGCTTCAGTGAAGAAGTAACTTGCAGAGAATCGATTTACCAGCCTGTGTCTTATGTTGTAATCAGGAACTGAAAGCTCTTGTATGTGAATTGCAGCAGAGTGAGCTCTTCACTATAACCACGTCCTGTCCAACAAGTCAGGTTATAAATATCTGGCCTGAAAGACAAATAATGGCAATCGAGTAATTGAGCAGGTGAATTTTGAAAGAGCCCTTAATTAAATTTAAAAAAGCCACAGGCTCATTTGTAGAAAACACCAGTTTCCTCCTCTTGCTGTTTTTCACCTGTTTGTGAAGCAGTTTGAGATCAGCAGTTTGCACTGGTGTATCTGATAATGGGAAAGAAGAGCCAGACGTCAGGCAAACAGTCGACGGAGGAGCTGATGGTAAAAATAGCTGAGTGGTGTCAGCGAGGCTCAGGTGAAGCTGTGACACTTTGCACGGTGGCCTCTCCCGCCGAGACGCCCCCCCCCCCCTCTGAATGCCACGCACATCAGCAGCGTATTAAAACCATACCTGCAGACTCCAGAATCCCTGTGCTGCTCTGTGGCTGCGGCAGCTGAGGCCTGTGTTCGTGCAGAGGTGTGTGAGCGTCTGTGTGCATAGAAATGCACCTTTATCTCCATTTGTATGCAGGAGTGTGCGCGTGCTGGCTCCATGCCTCCTGCCACCACACTGTAAACAGTGCCACTTCTCACTTAGCTGTTTTTTCTCTCTTTCATTATTCCATTCAGCTGCGTCTGACTGTGGGTGGAGAGGAATTCCCAAATAGAATTTCTCTGCCGGTTATTGGATCAGGCCTAAGGCGAGGTCGCACGCCCTGTTTTTCATATCGTTGCTCAGACTGTTGTTGATGTCGGAAACCGAGAGGAGAGGCAGAAATTGGAAACGGTGAAGTCAGACTCGCTCTGATTGGTCCACTCCTGCTGTGTGTGTGTGTGTGTGTGTGTGTGTGTGTGTGTCTGTCTGTCTGTCTGTCTGTCTGTCTGTCTGTCTGTCTGTCTGTCTGTCTGTCTGTCTGTCTGTCTGTCTGTCTGTGTGTGTGTGTGTGTGTGTGTGTGTGTGTGTGTGTGTGGCTACGTTAAATTCTTCTTCCTCAGATGTGAGATAAGAGTTGAAGTCGACAAACAGTGAATCAACCTGCAGCTTCAGTCACATGAGAAACTCTCAGGAACGTCAGAAGTGCTCAGTTACTTTTAGTCATTTATTGACATCATTCATCAGATCTCAGCCAAGTTCACAGTTATTTTCTCAAGGACTGAGTTTGGTCCAGCATCATAGCCAGATATTTCTCTCTGCACATCTGGTTCCAGTGTGGTAGCACTTTCATAATGAATTTGCTGCTAAGGTGCTAAGATGCTAACTAACGTGAGGTAACATGCTAACTTGAGTGTATTGATTTGTGAACGTGACGAATCACAAAGTCAGTTCTGTTCTTAGCAACATGTTCTCTGACCTGAGGAATCCGTTCTTTGTCGCTGCCTTTAATGATCTGAAGCCTCTACAGTTAAGGTTTGGTTAATAGAGCTGACAAACATGAGAAACACTGTGTTTAAAAGGAACCAACGTTGACACATAAGAAGGAGGCCGATCCAAACCAACCAGCTGGTGCCTTTACACACAGTGAGTGTGTCTGAAAGTGGTCAGTGTTGTCTTGGTGTGTCAGAGGACAGTCACCGTCCATGAGCACAGGAGAAGTCTTAAAGATAGCCTGTCAACACACTAACCATGCTGCAGCTTTTCCAGGTTGGAGAAGCTTCTCATGTATGGATTAATGAATGAATTAAAGTGAGATGACTGAGTCGCATGCAGGACACCTTAAATTCATAGAAACTAGAACCAGGCTGCTGCTTAGACCTTTTCAAACAATAGAAACATCCAGAAATAGAGAAGCAACTTCCAAAGTCAAACCTTCAGACTTTCATTGTCTGAAATTCACAACTCACTGAAACATTTAGCGTGTTGTGGTCGTATGAGGTTGTGTGTGTGTGTGTGTGTTCAGTGTGTTGAACTCCACCCTGAATGTGTGTTGTGCTCAGGATCCGAGTGGCCGGGATCAAAGGTCTGCAGGGCGTGGTGAGGAAGACGGTGAACGACGAGCTGCAGGCCATCATCTGGGAGCCGCAGCACATGGACAAGCTCATCCCGTCCATGCTGTTCAACATGCAGGACAGCGACGACCTGGACAGGTACAGTGAACACACACACACACACACACACACACAGAGTCTGACTGTGACTCAGTATTCTCACTCAGAACTGGACCGAAGGCAAATATCAGATTTTCTGACGTGGGGATTATTCGACTTTATTGACGGGCAGCCGCCTCCTTCCAGATGCAGTGCTGGTGTGTTTCTCACCTGAGGCACTCAGAGGAGGAAACTACTTCTCCTGCAACTTCAAACTTTGCTCCACCTTCCAGAATAAGGCCTGTTTTTTTCCAGGGCAGCTCTCAGTGGCTCTGATGTCCCAGAGTTCTGCAGGGCGTGCGGAGGGAGCCTGTCAACGACGAGCCGTGTTTCATTTCTTCCTTTCTTCCCTGTGTGTGTGTGTGTGTGTGTGTGTGTGTGTGTGTGTGTGTGTGTGT
>JBBMOC010000811.1:0-19384 GCA_037975185.1 Centropyge bicolor
CTCAGTGACTAGAATTAGCCGGGGTGACGCCCTTTAGACCGTCAGTGGCTAGTTGTCAATCAAAGTGGCGCCACTTAGATTGACAGCTATGAATTGTGCATAATGATGTATGCTGTATATTTTAAATGAACGCCTTATAAAAAAATTCGCCCCCCCCCAGAGTTGTCATGGAGTAGAAAAACAGCTTATGAGAGTAGAGCCATGTTTTGAACCAGGCTGTAAATATGTTTTTTTCTGTCGTAAAATCGGACATTTTAACATGGGGCTCAAATGTAATTGACTCCCTTCTGCAGCCTGCTCTAGTGGTTATTGGAGGAACTGCAGCTTTTTTGCACTTCCGCATTGGCTTCATTTTTCAGCGCTGGAGGTTGCCGCTTGAGTGTCACCTGTATGATCATCAGACACCAGCAGGACGTTTTCAGTCAGGCGCTCGGTGACAGCTCCACCAGGTGACGGTGTTCAGCCCACACAGAGCAGGACTCAGTGATCCACAGTGTCCTGGTGGAGGTCAGCTGGTGCTCAGAGGGGAACAACTCTCCCTGGTGGTCTAGTGGTTAGGATTCGGCGCTCTCACCGCCGCGGCCCGGGTTCGATTCCCGGTCAGGGAACAGTCTTTTCAACCATGATTTAAAGTCTGTCAAACTGAACTGACGGCAGCTGAAGTTGGTGGTTAGTTTTACGACAAGTGAATGTATCAGTCCACAGGATTTACCTCCATAAATCAGAGTTCAGGTGGAGCAGGTGGAGAGCGTTTTCCAGATCAGAGCAGCTGTGAATCAGCTCGGTACAAACAGACAGACTGAGCAGAGTGGGCGTGTCCTGACTGTCCCTGCACCTGAAGCAGACGACCAATAAACAAGCAGACGATGAGCGACGACAGCTTGTTGCAAAGGTAGAATAAAATGTTGGAAACCTTCAGATCTGAAGCATCTGACTTTCTCATTATTACTCTCACTCTGTGACATCAAACTGTGTGTGAAATCACAACACGTCCCCTTCGAGCTATAAATGACTCCAACATTCATGAAGTGGGACAGAAACATGTGTCTCCAGAGTCGGTTAATCCAGATGGATGTGAAGCCTGTTGTAATTTCCCTGCTGTTGATTGAAAGGTGATCAATCAGGATGAGCGAACAGTGACGCGTGTTGTGAGAACTCTCAGGGCGGAAACCATGGCGTCATGGCGTCATGGCGGGCTCTGGCTCCTCCAGATGCTGAGGCCTGGACCGGGACCAGGATCAGTGACGCACAGACATCATCGCCTTCCACCGGCGGATGATTCGTCAGTGAGGTCTCTGTACGTTAGCCTGACAGACCCCACCCCCCCGGCCCCCCCGGTCTGTGTGGAGGTCAGGCCGGATCGGGGTCAGGCCTCTAACATCAGTTTCCTGAACATACAGAGGGATTACAGTGGCAACATGAGGAGAGGAGTGAGGTCATTGTGAGCTCTGCAGATGTCATGTGTGCATCTGCTGCTGCGCACCAGGAAACATCTCCGACACACTTTGTTCTGCAGGAGATCCAGCAGATTAGTGCTGGATTTCATGCTCTCACAGTTGTTCATGTTATACTTGTTGTTAGGGGGAAAAAAACAGTGTTCATGTTTTAGCAGGATTTAGCCTGTTAGAGTTTGGTGTTTTAAGAGTAAAGACACCGACTGTCACGGATTTGCGTCCCTGAAAGAAAACATATAGCTGTAGTTTCCAAAAAATACCAAGTAAATCAGTTAGATTTTTTGGGAAATGATGAGCACAGTTTGTCTGACCTGACTCTCTGACTCAGTCACAGGTCAAAAACTGGTGTCACTTCCTGTTTTCAGCCTCTGAGAATATCAGCTTCAGATGTGCATGAATTCATGTGCTTTACTAACTAATATTACTTATTAAATTACTTTTGTTTTCTGAGGTCACTGTTTCATCTTCACATTTGCATCCGGAGTCGAGTCTCTACACACACACACACACACACACACACACACACACACACTGTCTTTTTTTAATTTCCCAGATCTTGAGAATCAGTGTGCAGCATGAAAACAGGACTCAGTCTTAGCTTTGCAAAAGCTGCTTGAAATGTATAAAAAAGAAGGACATGCAGAGAAAACTGTGCCTTTATCTTCTCTGTCAGACCATCTGTGAGTCATTGCTGTATTTGTTCTCTGTGTGTGTCCCTGCTCTTCGTCTCCTGAAGTGTCCGTCTGGGTCAAAGTTCAACCTCCAGCTCTGCTTCTCCTGGCTCCACTCTAACGTTGCTAATTGCTGCCCCCTGGTGTCGGACAACGATCTCTGTGCTGCACAGGAGCAACAGGTACAAACGACTTGGTGAAACCTGCATTTGAAGCTTGAACTGACACAAACACACACACACACACACACACACACACACACACACACACACACACACACTGTGCATTGTTGTTGTATTGCATCAACAGAGATTAAGAGCCGAGGAGTTTGCTGCTCATGATAATCCCGTCTCTGATTCCCTGGTGGCCTCCAACTAGGAGTCTGACACAGAGAGGAGGACGGAGGCTGTAATCTGTCCTGATTCATGTTCGATAAAGTGAAATCAGGTCTTAGATTTTAGAGAGAAATGTCTGATCCTGAAGTCTCCTGCTGCCGTGTTCACATCCTCTGAGTGGCTTTTTAGCTGCACTCTCCAGCCTCTATTTAGCCAGATGGCTTCCTCCGTCAATCCCCACTCACAATCAAGATTAAGATTACGCCACACACACACACACACACACACACACACACGAACATGCACTCAAATACGTCACATACACAGTAATTAATGTCCACTTGCTCGCAGATGATATAACACAGATTCTGTGACAGTCGCCGAGTTACAACCGAAGCTTAAGTTATTAAAGGGAGCCATCGATCGCACAGACCCGAGGTTGGACGAGCGGCGCGGATTAAAGTATTTTTACCACAAAGCCACGCATCCGCGGCGCTCATCTGAAACGGAGAGGTGAGAGGCAGAAGTGAGGCGGGGAGGATGGAGGGCGGGCGGGGGAGGGGGGAGGCAGATTGAAGAGGATAGAAGAGAGCTGACTCTCCCTGCTGTCGCCCGGCTCGATCCTCAGTCGGCAGCAGGAGCCGCGTCCACCTCCGCCACCTCCGCTTCCTCGCAGGCCTCCGAGGCGCTTCTTCTTCGAGGCCTCGGGGCCCAGCATGAAGCAGGCGCCATGGGCTTTCTGGAAAACTACCAGGAGATCGACCCCGTCACTTTGAACCTCTGCATCCTCATCGCCAGCTACGTTATCTTGCTCCTGGTCTTCCTGATATCCTGTATCATGTACGACTGCCGGGGCAAAGATCCCACCAAGGAGTACGCCCCGGACCCGCAGCCGACGCAGTCCCCCATCAGGCTGGTGGTGATGCAGAGCTCGCCGTCCCCGGTGGCGAGGTGGGACACGGCCAACATGATCACGACCTACCACGAGCCGACGCACTCGGACTTCAGGGAGAAGAAGAGCACCATGGTCTGAGCCAGACTCACCGCTGTAAATACCTGACTCTGTTTTTCTACCTTTCTTTTTACGTGCCCTTGTGTTTTTTTTGTTTTGTTTTTTCGTCGGGACAATGTTGGGATTTGACCTACACAGGAGCAGACTTGCACGGTAAGAGAGAGCGACTTTAAAGCTGTGTGTGTGCAGGTGAAATCCCTCTTTAACTCCAGGATCTGGGGCCGGAGCTGGAGGTCTGCCCTGGAGAGGAAATGTCACAACTGATAAAGCAGAGGGACTGAAGAGGGCAGATCTGTTGGTGAGTGTTGATAGACAGAGAAGGAGGGAGGTTTAGGATTAAGGTGGGGGTTAGGAAAACACACAGGGAAGAGTAGTAGAGTAGAAAGCAAGGGAAGCTCTTCAGATTTCAAATGAGGCGTTTGAAGACAGACAGGCACCAACACTCATCGAACCTTTGGACTTTGTTCCTCCAACATGTAGATAAAACTATTATCTCTGCTTTAACTACTCCATCGAAATCAGAGCTGCGTTGCTCTTGATTAGCTGCCACTCGGGGATTAGCGTTCAACATTTGGTTAAGTCTGGTCGGACGGTGACCTCTTGCATAACCTGAGGTGTGATGTGCACGGATGTGTTTGTCGGAGCGGCAGACAGCTGGGCGAAAGCTCGGGCCATGAAGGTCCTGACCCGCAACGTCTACGTTCTTATTCTGAGACGTGTGTCTTTAACGACGCCGCCCACGAACACGTTAACCCTTCGATCCCCTCACGCTCCACCGGCCTGCCTTCACACGAGCACAGAGGGGGGTGAGGGATTACCTGCTGAACAGACGAGCAGCTCCGGAGCTTTTCCTTTCTCATATCGCTGTTATCAGTCAAGTGCAGATATGTTGAATCAAATCTGCAGCAACATGCAAACAAACTTTTGTGTAAACCAGAACGAGCTTGATAGCTGTGTTTGATCAGTGAACTGAGAGCCGTCGACTTCGTGGTGCAGCCGGCGTTCACGACCGTTTCCTCTCGCTCAGGATGAAGAAACTGACCATGAAGTCTTGAGCTTGTTATGATTGATTCCTCTTCTAATCAAGCAGCAACCTCCACCGCTGAAAAATGAAGCCAATGCGGAAGTGCAAAAAAGCTGCAGTTCCTCGAATAACCACTAGAGCAGGCTGCAGAAGGGAGTCAATTACATTTTGAGCCCCATGTTAAAATGTCCGATTTTACGACAGAAAAAAACATATTTATAGCCTGGTTCAAAACATGGCTCTAGTCTCATAAGCTGTTTTTCTACTCCATGACAACTCTCGGGGGGGGGAATTTTTTTATAAGGCGTTGGTTTAAAATATACAGCATACATCATTATGCACAATTCCCGGCTAATTCTAGTCACTGAGTTTGGGAAAGAGATCGTCGTGGGGTTAGCCGGCTAGCAACGATATTTAGCATTTAACCTAGCTGGTTAGCCATAGCTAGTTTGATTATTTCGAATAAAGCGGCTTTTTTCAGGCAATAGCGTTCATTCGACCCGCCTCAGCTCCGCCCTCGCTCCACCTCTTTGTCCATATTTGGAGTAACCGGAGGTAGGCTACCAAGATGGCTACGCACTACGATTTGCTTCATTTTTGCTCTTCAGAAACCTATGGGTGACGCCACGGACACTACGTCCATATTTTATACAGTCTATGGTGACACTTCACACTGTGAGCAGGAGCCGCCGTCGGTTCCTACAGGTGAAAGGTTAAAGTGACAAAATTTCAGACTCTTTTACATATAAATATAAGATAACAGCCGACATTATGTTAACTTTTGTTTGAAGTGTGGATATAAGAGAAAAGAAAGTTTAATCATGTGACCCAGATCTTGCAGCTCTGTAGAGACAAAGCAAAGCCTCAGTTTGTTTCTGTCGTCTGTCACTCGAACGACGGCTCTAAAAACAGCAGCAGTGTTTCTGTGGATGTTTGTGTCGTCCAGGTCTCGGGGAGCCATTAGCTCAGAGGATGTAATGGGTTTGTCTGTGTGTACACCAGGCCTCCTGGGTGGGGTTTCTCCGGCTCATATCTGGGGGAGAGATCTTCCCCAGCGCCGGAGGCTGGTGCCAGCGAGTCCGGGACCTGGAGACGGACAGATGGGAGAGGATGTGTTTGGATGTGGCCTCTGCTTGAAATTCATGAAGCCCAACAGGTTGTTTGTTTGGTCGCTCAGCGTGAGGTCGAGTCGGACGCGTCATGACCTCACCTCCGCTCTGCCACCATCAACCAGCCCAAAAACAAATGAGGAGAGAGACACAGGCCGAGGCCCTGAGGTCATGTGACTTTAAACTGGGAACATGTGTTTTTAAATAATTCTCTGGATCAAACATGTGAAATTAAAAAAAAAAAAATTGATAGAATTGATTTCCTTTTTCTTTCTATAGCTGATTTATGACTTAAAATACGAAAATAAAGTATAATTTAAGTTAAATATATAAAATAAATATATTTAAAAATTAACTGCTGTTTGACAATATTAAAACAAGCTAATGCAGTTTTTTCAGTTTGCCATAAAAAAAAGTCTTGACGTTTTGAGGCTTGATAAGAGAAAAAGTTCACCTACAGGTGGCGCAAGAGAGAAAGTCAGAGAACTGTTATCATCCTCTGGGGACCATGAATGTAATGTACAGGATTTTATGGAGTCCATCCAGTTGTTATTTAAGTGTGTGAGTTATTTCCATCTGGTCGACATTAAACATCTGCATCACTTTCTTTAATGTTCAGGCAGCTGTGAATCACAGTCTCCAGATGTGCGACTGCTGTCATGGTGGGAAAAGACACGTTAAGTCACACTGAAGAAAAACTGACTCTGAAGAATAAACCGGACAAACAAAAGTGACACAGTTACACAACAAAGCAGTTCTGGTTACATCCACATTCATGTTCTTTAACATCAAACATTCATCTGGGTGTGACCTGGCCTGTAGGTCAGAGGTCGGACAGGAGGGAGGTGACGAGGCAAACGTGATCCCTCGTCTCCGTCGTGTCTTCAGAGACGTTCCATGAGGTCAGCGAGGAGGTTACACAACCAGGAGCCAGCTGAGGGAGGGACCCGCCGCTCGGCCGCTCCGTCCAACACATGAGGCCATGGACTGACATTCACATCGTGTTTTCAGTCTAAAATCAAGAGAGGGAAAAAACAAACATGTCTGTTCGACTGTTTTCTCTTCTCTGTCATGTCAAAGCAGGATTTTTTCCTGTTGGAGCTCATGTTGAACTATTTTGTTCAGGACTGAAACTAATGATTCTTTTCATTCTGGATTCATCTGATTGTTTTCTCCATCGATCGATCGATTATTGAAAACAGTGAGAAATGTGGTCACATGATCCAAAGTGACACCTTCACCATGTTGGTTTGATCTGACCGACAGAACAAACCTGCAAACTGTTACAGACACATTCAGATGAATCAAAGGAGAAGAAGCAAAGTGATGAAATGTTTAACATAATAAATGACTTAATTGATTTTTAAAATACATGACGGTTAATTTTCTTTAAAGTAACTACAGCTGCCAGATCAATGTAATGGAGTAAAAAGTGCAGTATTTCCCTCTGACATCTGGTGGAGTAGAAGTAAAAAGTTTCAGGACTGAAGTAGAAATTTGATGTATTTGTACTTAGTTGCAGTACTTCAGTGAATGTACTTTTATCACTGTTTTTTAAAAACTTGTGACTCAACACTTAAAACAGAAATCAGAGTAAAAACTAATCTGATATTTTCTTCTGAGACTGTGAGTAAAACATCATCATGTAAAATAATCATAAAACATGAGAAAAACAAACTTTATGGCATCAGGTCTCTCATCATAATAAAGTTACACATTAAAGAACCGAATCAGCTGGACCTTCCTTCTCAGCTCCTCTGACTGTGACGGTGAAGTGACCTGAGTGACCTCGTCCCCGACACGAAGCAGAGGGAGAAGGTGGAGGAGGGCGGGGCCTCAGGCAGCAGCGGGTGACGGACGGCCGAGGAGCTCGCGGATCTGATAAAGGCCCAAAGAGAGGTCTTTCCTTCCTGAGAGCTCGACTGTTTGTGTTAGAGCGTCTCTTCTTCTGGGTGTGGGAACCTGCTCCTCCCTGACTTCATGGTTTCCTCTCATCAAGGACCGGCCGCCGCCGACCGCCACCAGTCTCATCTGCAGCTCAGCGAAGGCCTTTGAAAGCAGCTGCTCTGCCTCAGGATCCTGCTTTCACAGGACTGATTCATGGGAAATGTCTATGTTGTTGTAAATGTGCTTTAAAATTGTCATTGTTTGAAAAAAAGAAAAATATAAATAAAGTGTTGTTTTTTTTTTAAATTTTTGTTTATTTTTCTGATCAAGAAAAAGTCTCGATAAAAATAAAGAATTATTTTGTTATGATATTTATATTCAAGTTTCATGATGGAAAATAAACATGAAGAATTTGTGTTTGATAAGAAAACAAATGAAGGAAATGAGGCTGTTTGAGTCAGTATCATCTTTTTAAATTCACTTTTATCTGAGAGCTTCTACTTTATTTTCCTTGAACTGTGTCTTTGTTCCTTCCACGTGACTGGAAACAGTTTTGTATATTTTAATCTGAAACTAGAAACTCAATATTTAATGAGATTTTATATCTGATTTCATAATGAGTGATACAACAAAGGTTTGTTCAAACTCAACATTTACTGATCAAACCGTCTTTTCTGACTGAAACAAACTGCTTCTACTCACAGATATAATAAAGAGCAGACGGAGACTCAGACACATGTTGCTCATCACCAGACCGACGCCGCCTCTGTGTTTCATGTGGAGATGTGAGGATTTGAGTTTACACTTGTCAGTTAGACAGAAAACACAGAAAGATCTTTGTGAAGGTTTTAAACATGATTCTGCCTAAAAACATAACTTGATTCATTCGTTGAATCAGAGTCGGAGTCTGTGGACGTCGCCGCAGACAAAAGGCCCCTCGACCCGGCTCAGGTTCCTCTCTGGGTCTCGCTCGGTTCCTGAACGCCTCGGGGATCCTGATCCTGTCATCTGATCCGACACTGAAGCACTGAGCCACGATGGTCTGATGCTGCTGTTTATTATTATTATTTCCTTTATAACAAATGAATGAATGAATATTCGTTTTAAGTCTGCAACTAGAGCTTTTATTCATCTTTTATTTACCTTCAGGTCTCAGTTTTTTCATCATGGAGAGGCTTTGTTTTCAAAATAAAAAGCTGGAGCTCAGGGAGGAGATCGTGGATCAGAACAAGCTGAGTTTGTTTTTAAAGTCATTCATTTTCAGGTGTTCACTCATTTATGTCACGTGTACAAATACCTGTGTTAGTTTTCTAAAGTATAAACTGTTTGACTGATATTAACGATCAGATCAAAGGTCATTTTTCCGTTTCCAAACTCGACCTGAAAACTTTCACGCTTTGATTAAGATTCTCATTCAGTTTAAACCTTTACTCCGGTTGTGTCTCTGTTGTTTTCTTGGCTGAACAGCCTCCAGCTCACATTCACACCCAGTCCCAACCAGCAGGGAGCCGTCAAACCGACTCCTCGCCATTGTCTCCTGGACGTCATGGCGACGGCTCCTTCTCTGCTTCCCGGGCAGCGTTCGGAGGAATGAGCCCAGCCCCTCCCCCACCGGCCTCACAGGAGACGCTGTTTACACTCGCTCAGGGGGACGGAGGGGGGGTGGAGGGGGGGCCCGAGGTCGGGTCTGGTTCCCCTGCTGACGCGGATCCAGGGAGGCAACCTGCTGCTTTATGGGCCCAACATTTGGAAATGACCTGCGTAAGCAAACAGAGCCGTGTTCACGCCGTCGTCTTCCACTGAATCCCAGCTCACTGTCGCTGACTCACTGCTTTTACTGCAGCTCTGAGTCGCACACAAGTTAAGAAAGTCTGCGCTGATGACACACGTGTTCTTCCAGTTTATTCTAAAGAGGAACGAGAGCGTCTGTTCCAAACGTCATGGCAACTCATCAACACAGAGTCAGAGTCCAGACTGGATGAGAACATGAACATGAACGAGTGAAGTGAAAGACAGAGACACTTCCTGTGATGTTACAATGAAATGATCAGTTGAATCTAATAAAGGAAGTTAAAGGAAGTGCAGGAGAAAATTCAGAAATCAAATGTGCAGGAATTTTTTTTAACTAATAAAAACTAATAATAATAACTAAGATCATCAGGTCGTCGTTCCCATCAATTTGCAAAGGATCCTACAGATCCACATTTTTCAGTTGAACTGCTCCTTTAACAGCAGCAGACTGACCTGACGTGTGTCCAGGTGGACGCCGAGCGAGGCTTCGTGCTGCAGCTGAACCTGCTTGGAAACAGATGTGGGAGTGTTTGCATGTTGTTCCTGGGAAAACGAACGATTGGGCAACAGTTGGAGTCAGAGTAAAAGTTCTGGACGAGACGTGAGCGTCAGATCAGCTGCGATGGTGGAAACAGGCTGCCGGAGGTTTATGGGAGGAAAGTTTGCTCAGAGCAGCTCAGCTGTTCGGACCAGGAGGAAACCAAGTGCTGTGAAGAAGCTACTTCCCATGACATCATTGTGTTTGTTGAACGACCTCGGCCGGCACATCAGACACACCTTCTCATTTCCTGCCCGAGACACTCCGTTTATTTACTTCATTTACAGCCTGAGGGAGAAACGAGGAAGTGTTTGAAACCAGATATGATCCTGAGGAGACTCTCTCTCAATCAGTTCTCACCTTTTTCATAGTTAAATGATTTCACACGAAGTCATTTATCACAGTGAAAAAACTCCTTCTTGTCTTTTACGACAGCTTCTCTTTTCCTAAATTAAAAAGATAAGTTATTCTAAACTAACAGTTCTTTTCATTTTCAATCAATCTGCCTGTTGTTTTTTGCAGCTTCTTGTTTGGTTCCTAAAAGTAATTCACCTCCAATTCTTTAAACCTAATGTGAAGTAAACTCCGTGGATCAATCGATCGATCAATCAATCAATCAATCAATCAATCAATCAATCATCACAACAACTGCTGATTGATTTATTTTTTTAATGACTCAACCAATCGTTTCAGATAAAACCCTGCAATGATCAGTTATTTACAAAAAACTGTAGAAGAAGAGAAAGAAGACCTTGGAGTCCAGATCATCATAAACCATCATAAATGCTTTTTACTTTAATGCTGTTTTTCAAAGTCAGACATGTCTCACGTCGCTGCTTTTATTCAACACAAAGAAGAAATGAAGCTGCCGTCGATGTGTTTGACAGAAGGTTGAAGAGTTCGTCGCCCTGGTGTCCGACTCTGTGGCTGAACATCACTCAGGATTCATGGAGAATCTGCTGGATCCTGGTCTGAGATCAGTCAGTGAAGATGCTCTGCGGCTGCATGTGATGCTCATCACTGCTGCAACAGTGGACCGAGGATCAACAAGGTTCAGGCTTCGTGCAATTTTAACTCCAGATGATCTCGACGACACAAACACACAAACCTTCAGTCTGTTTGTGTAAAAACAAGAAGCATCAAGCAGAAACAGCTGTTTGAGTCCAGCAGGTCTGATCCGACCAGAAGGCTCAGGTGTCAAAGTCACGTTTGGTTTCCATTAGGGATGAGCCGGGTACTCGTTTCAGACGAGTATCCGCTACGGATAAAGCATTTTTGACGAATACGATTATGATACGAGTAAAATCCGTCAATATCTGTGCTCGTGCTGAAGGAAAATCCTCATTGGGTAACTGACTGTCTTCGCGCTCTGTGATTGGCCAGTCACACACAGCGCCCGCCCCTCCCGACACAGACACGTCTCTGCACGTCTCTCCCAACATATGCGCGGTGCATTTGACAAGACAGAGCTGAAAACGGCTCGCGTCGCGTCGGTCACTGCTTCCGCTCCGGTCAGATTTTTTTTTTTTTTTTTTTAACCGTCTGCTTGCTCTTAGTTTGGCTGGTGATATGAAGTCAATTGAAAAACTTAGCTCGTACTGAACGCGGTGCTTTTGAGAAGAACACAGTGAACAAGACTGACATATTATTTCCCTGTTTGCCATCACTGGATGTTTGCATGAATCATGAAGTTCACACAGATCATTAAAAAATAAACAGTCTTACAGACCACTTATACACATACATACAGCTGAACACACAAAGTAGCCTGTATTCATATTATTATTGTATGTGGCTGCATGCAGTATCTGACACTTTCTCTCTGCAGTTCATGAAAATAATATTATAAATATTATTAAAATATACTGTATATAGTCTTTGAATACAGTTTATCAGCAACTTCTGATCAAACCATATCAATTTCAGACTGAAAATAATGTACCGTTTGAAGCCCCACCCATTTCTGCACTCACTTCCGGCTTAGGCACCGCCCACTCCGAGTACAGATACAGATAATGTAGATGGTTAAACAGATACAGATACAGATAATGTAGATGGTTAAACAGATACAGATACAGATAGTGGTGTACTCGCTCATCCCTAGTTTTCATCAGTCATCAGTCCAGATCAGTCCAGATTCTCATCCTGCCGTCAGATCAGATCATATACACAGTTTAAAAACTGGTTTCTGGTCGATCATTTTTTAACACTTCTCTGTTCTGTTCTGTCCAGATGATGCAAACGATTAATGTTGACGTGTCTTTTAACATCAGTGTTTTCAGTTGACCAGTTCTGAACCAGATCATCAGCTCAAACTGACCTGTTTCAAACCGTCCTGACATCACGTGTGAGCACTGACACAGTCTTCAGTCGCCTCCATCAGACCTTCATGAAACAGGTGAAGCAACATCAGCAAACCTTCGATGAACAAACACGGCTCAGGAGCAGATTTCACCCAGAGTTCTCTTCTCTGTCTGACGGCTGAATGCGACGCTGACACATCGTCCATCCATGCAGCTCTGTGGCTGGAGTGCGTCAGAGGAGGCGATGCCCATCACCGTCCACAGAGGAGACAAACAATCTGCCTGCAGAGAAAAAAACACTCAAACAACTGCTCGGGTTTTTATCCCTCTCGCACATATGGACGTAATCATTCTTGATGCATGATGGGAGCAACAACAGGGTGTGAACTTTCCTTTTGTTCTGTCGTCTCTGAGATCCACCTCTTTCTTCCTCCTCCACGCTGTCCACCACAGACGGCACAGACAGAGACTCAGATGTGGTCAATGAAATGGCTTGACCTCCAGCTGTCACGACATCCGGAATAAAACTTTATCTTTGTGATCTTAAAAAAAATAAAACCACTATCATGATACTTCTTGTGATGTGTATAATCATTTTTTCTGTGATCTACAAATCAGAGATGAGTCTTTATAACGTCTGTAGTTCAGGAGGAAAGTGCAGCCTGGACAGTATCTCACCCCTGGGTTTACTTCAGGATGTGACAGGTCGCTGCAGGAACAATAGGAAACGCAACAAAGAAGAAAAGCACCAACACCAAAGCACTTTATTGGAAAGTTAATGTGCCGCCTCAGCAGTTTATGACGGAGGGTGTGAACCAGCCACGACTTTCCTCATCAGTTAAATAAACTGAAATCAGACGCGTGAACGTGTGATGTTCTTCACATTAAAACTCTGCAGTTTCCTGCGTAGAAGATAGTGACATTTTTTTTATTATTTAATCAAAAGAAACACAAAGTAAAATCAGTTCAAAGAAAGTGAGAATAATCCCGACAGTTTTCTTCCTGCAGTTAAAAATCACAGCTGCATATAAAAGTTTAAAGATGCATTACTTTAATCATTGTTGGAAAAACTGGAAAATTCTTGAATGAGTATATATTTGTATATTAACACATCCAGCAGACGTCCAGAAACATCATGAATGTAACTCGAGTTTTTGCTGTTTCCGTCTCCACCCAGAGCTTCAGAAGTATAAAGTTTAGTTTTATAATCACTTTAATCGATGAGCACTTTTCAAGCAATAAGCAGAAGGTGATTGATTGATTGATTGATTGATTACAATGTGATTTCCAAGCTGAGGAAATTTAAAAGAATAAACAACAAAAGAGACGATTGCAAAAAGAAACATAGACATAAAAACACTCTAAAGTGGTTGAAAACCAAAATCTTTTCCTGTGTTTAAACAAAACAACCAGAATCTTAAAGTGTGGAAATGCAGGTTTTCGACCGAGCTCCAAACAGAGAAACACACTGATGATTCCACAGGAGGCTGCTTTTCCTGGTCTCGTGTTGGAGATGACACCATCGTCCTGCTGGGATGGGGTTTACTGTAAAACAGGGAGGGGCCGCTCAGGAAGAGCTTTCTCTTTATGATGCGGTGGAGCGAGGGCGAAGCGAGCCGGCGGCCCCTCCGGGAGCGCGGGCGGCCAACACTTCAGACGCTGCGAGAAGCACTGGCAGCACATGAAAGAGGCTCGGAGAGTATCGTGCACAACACTGCTGGCTCTGATTATGAGCTCTGGCTCTCTCACACCAACGCCCTGTGGAAGAGCTGGGTCAGAGAGCAGGGGCTGAAGGTTTCTGAGAGACCGAGGAGCCGAGGGCGTCTTCGTCTTCAAACAGAGCAGGTGACGTCGGCAGGTGTGTCGCTGCATCACTGGGCTGCACATGACAACTGTGGGATGGATGGTCAAGAAATCTGGCACGAAGATTCACGTTGGTGAAGAATGTGAAACCTGGTAAAACAAGGTCATGGTCACTCGACTGAATGATGTTGACCGAAATGATCGTGTCCATCCAGGTGTCATGTTTCCATGACGACTGCAGAGTGATTAGACCCAGGACTGATGCTGACTGTGGACTTTAACACTGAAGACAAATGTGTGTTTTCTGTCCAGTGTTAAAGACGTTTAAGTCGAGGTTCAGACTGAAACTGGCTTTGTGTTGAAACAGTAGGAGCTACGTTGTGAGACAAACAGGATCCAGGACGTCCAGTTTTAGTCAGAGATCGATGCATTTAAAGATTGATCAAAACAGTTTCTGACACTTGAAGATGGAATTTTACTGTTGATAATCAACCTTCTGATTATCCCATAGACTGTATAAAATATGGACGTAGTGTCCGTGACGTCACCCATAGGTTTCTGAAGAGCAAAAATGAAGCAAATCGTAGTGCGTAGCCATCTTGGTAGCCTACCTCCGGTTACTCCAAATATGGACAAAGAGGTGGAGCGAGGGCGGAGCTGAGGCGGGTCGAATGAACGCTATTGGCTGAAAAAAGCCGCTTTATTCGAAATAATCAAACTAGCTACGGCTAACCAGCTAGGTTAAATGCTAAATATCGTTGCTAGCCGGCTAACCCCACGACGATCTCTTTCCCAAACTCAGTGACTAGAATTAGCCGGGGTGACGCCCTTTAGACCGTCAGTGGCTAGTTGTCAATCAAAGTGGCGCCACTTAGATTGACAGCTATGAATTGTGCATAATGATGTATGCTGTATATTTTAAACAAACGCCTTATAAAAAAATTCGCCCCCCCCAGAGTTGTCATGGAGTAGAAAAACAGCTTATGAGACTAGAGCCATGTTTTGAACCAGGCTGTAAATATGTTTTTTTCTGTCGTAAAATCGGACATTTTAACATGGGGCTCAAATGTAATTGACTCCCTTCTGCAGCCTGCTCTAGTGGTTATTCGAGGAACTGCAGCTTTTTTGCACTTCTGCATTGGCTTCATTTTTCAGCGCCGGAGGTTTCCGCTTGGATTATCCTGATTAAACATAAAATATTGTATCTTTCATTATGATGATTGTGAGGAAAACAGTCGCTCGGACGACAAAGAAAACCAACAGAAATATGCATCGTTTAATCTGGTCTGGAAACTTGATTCAAATCCTTTTGTGTTCAGTTGAATATGAATTTGTCCTGGAACAATAAACACATAAGGAGTCATCAAATGTCTGTAGGTTCAGTCTTCAGTTGATGCATCAACTGATCTCCACACTCTCTGGTGATCAGCTCCCTCCAATCAGAGCCAGAGATCACGGACTGACACACCTTGCTGGCAGGAAGGAGCTGAGCTGCCGCCTGACACGAGACGGGTTTCACAGATTCAACTTTCTGTCCAGATCTGACTCTGGTGGTTGACTTCCTGCCAGCGGGCGGAGTCCTCTTCGACCGGCCGGAGCCCAGCTGCTGAGTCCTAACCTCAGAGTCTAGTTTAGATGTTGAAGCAGGTTTTTGTCTGGACTGAAACATCTCAACAACTTATTCATGAAATCAGGGTCCTCAGAGGATGAATCAGTTCAGACTCACAGACTCAGAAACACAACAGAATAAACAGAACAGGAAGCAAAGTGAATCAGTGATGAATCAGTCTGAAGAAAAGGCCTAAAGTCTCAGAGTTTCTGAGAAGTCTCTGAGAATCCAGAGCCTGAACCCAGATCCTATCACAGCAGCAGAGCAGTGAACAAACCTGAACCTGAACCTGAACCTGGTCAGATGAAACAAGCATGTGGAAACGTTTGGCTCCTCGTGCTCCGGGTTGTTCCGGGTTGTTCCGGGTTGTTCCAGAGGACGGCCGGGTGTCACCTCGATGCGGCCGGCCGGGTGGACGGCTGTCGGCTCGGCTCTGCTCAGCCTCCATCAGCAGGTTCCCTGTAACGCTGAGCTCATTATGTTGAATTGTGTTGGATTTGAACAATGTGCAATCGGTTGTGTTGAAGTCTGGAATTTCAGACTGTGGCTTTTCCTTTGTTGAAGGAGGTGGAAGGTGAACGTGTGTTTACTCAGGTTATCAGAACAGAACTGAGGCGAACTCCTCTTTTCTTCTGATGCATTTTATCGCACTGTGAATTCACTAAAGTCAGCTGAAGGTTTATGTTGCAAATTTAAATTTTATGTGAAGCAGAAGAGGAAATCAGGAAATATCTTTTCATCTTTCTTCCTCCCTTCTGTTCTTTCCTCAGATTTCTTTCTCTCTCTCCAAGTTATTTTCTCGCATCCTTCCTTCACTCCTTGCCTCCTTCATCCATCTTTCATTTCCTTCTCAAGTTTCTCTAATTTCATTCTTTCCTTCTCTCCCTCTCCTCTTCCCTCATTTATTTCCTTCCTGTCTCTCTGGATTATTTTATTTCTGCCTCCCTCTCTTATGGCCCCTTACTTCCTTTCCTCCCTCCTTCTGTCCTTAACTTTCCTCTGTCTGACCTGTAAACCCATAAAAGTGGACTCAAGGTTTTTCCGAGACGACTTCACTGCTCGTACTTGTTTTATTTATTTTCCCTCCTGCCGGCTCGGACTTGTTGCTGTGTATCGATGAAGCAGCCCGGCGGCGCGGCGCGGCGCTGGAATGTCACCACGTGAGGCCCAAAGTGACGCAGGCAGTCGCTGCGTGAGGTGCCAGCCATGTGTAAAGAGGCTAAAGACGCCGGCGGAGAGCACCTGTCAAACTTCATATCCAGTCACCCCTTCTTTTTCCAGCTTCCTCTAACCTGACAGGCCGGCGGGAGACGCCTCCCCCGCGCCGTGTGCCCCATAAATGTGTCACCGATCTGATCCACGCCGGAGCGGCCTGGAGCTCCGAGCGTGTGTGGAGGCCATCTCCCCAAAGTGACAAAGTGTGTTGGAGGTTCTCCTCTGACGCAAGAAAACCATTTAGTTGTAGTGTCTGGTGTCACGGGGACGCATAGCAACGCAAATGCTGCCTATAAATACACTTCCACGTCCAGGCTATTTTAAACCCAACGGGGTCAAACAGGAGAGTTCAACTTCCTTTTACCACGAGGAATTCCTGTCCTGAAATGTTGGGATATCTGGAGAAGCCGGCGGAGAACGGAGCTGGAGACTGTTTAGACGACACAGTACTTAGATTTAATACAGTCAGACCCAAGCGGCAACCTCCGGCGCTGAAAAATGAAGCCAATACGGAACTGAAAAAAAGCTGCAGTTCCTTCCTCGAATAACCGCCATGTTAAAATGTCCGATTTTACGACAGAAAAAAACATATTTACAGCCTGGTTCAAAACATGGCTCTAGTCTCATAAGCTGTTTTTCTACTCCATGACAACTCTGGGGGGGGGCGAATTTTTTTTATAAGGCGTTCGTTTAAAATATACAGCATACATCATTATGCACAATTCATAGCTGTCAATCTAAGTGGCGTCACTTTGATTGACAACTAGCCACTGACGGTCTAAAGGGCGTCACCCCGGCTAATTCTAGTCACTGAGTTTGGGAAAGAGATCGTCGTGGGGTTAGCCGGCTAGCAACGATATTTAGCATTTAACCTAGCCAGTTAGCCGTAGCTAGTTTGATTATTTCGAATAAAGCGGCTTTTTTCAGCCAATAGCGTTCATTCGACCCGCCTCAGCTCCGCCCTCGCTCCACCTCTTTGTCCATATTTGGAGTAACTGGAGGTAGGCTACCAAGATGGCTACGCACTACGATTTGCTTCATTTTTGCTCTTCAGAAACCTATGGGTGACGTCACAGAGGTGATACAGTGACTCGCTCTTTCTGGAGCTTTCAGCCACATCGTGTGAGCTTCATCAGTGAATGTTGTGATCACATGACTTAAGAATTTCTTCAGTTTCAAGTTGTATCATCAAGACGTAAAGGTGATAAATGATTTGTGAAGCAGTTCTGGTTTTGTTTGTTTTTCAGTTGGTTGGTTTGGTTGTGTTTTTTAAAAAATTAACAGTCACACAAGTCGATAAGTGTCACATCCTGTCCAGTGACTTATGTTGTTGGAAACTTGGCCAAGTGTCTTTTGACTCTGACGACCTGATGTGACATCAGTAAAGACAAAAATATCTGGTTGCTCAGTTGAGACATGATGGGAACAGAGATGTTTATTTACCTGCTTTGTGTTTGATGGACGCAGGTTTCTGAAGCTCTGGTGAACTGACCTTTCAATCAGTCATGGTGTGTTATGACATTTATGACACCTATTAATTGGACTGACGTCACCAAACGGAGCATTTTTAGAATCAGGTTGGGTTTGATTATTTGAAGTAATCAACCTGAGCCGCTCTGTGTGTTTGTCTCAGCTCGGACACGCCCGCCAGCGTCGGGAGAGACGGAGACGTTTCCTTGGATTCAGCGAAGAGCTGAACGTCAGCATCATAACTCTTCGCTCGTCTGTAAGAAATACAAACACTGACGTCAACTCATCCAGAGCCACGTTTCCTATAAACACTATCAGCATCAGTATCTGGGCCAATGATAACAACAAGTAAAAAACATGTTTCTTTATGTGTTTATGTTAAAAAATGTTCAACACATCGGCCTAATTTTGGCAGATCTATCTTTTCGCTAAATATTAAAAGCAACAAATTCACTTTCTTTCCCTAAATGACGACATCGATCTCGTCCGTGTGTTGCGTTCAGAGTCGTCATCAGCTTAGTTCAGCATCAACACTGGAAACAGAGGAATTTTCTGTCGAGCTCCATGAGGCTCGTTCCTTCCTTTCTACAGGTGTGTGACGCTGACGGTGCCTGTATAATTACATATATGTGCACGTGCATGAATGTTCACTTAGAATAAAAATTGAAAACAGGGGGAGTTACACTCTGAACTGTTTCCGTTTCAAATTTGCTGTGTTCAGCTTCTGTGGTTGCCAGGTTTGTTCCCATCCTGTCTGTATTGAATCTGTGCTCACGACTGAATCTGAGAGACCATGATCAGAAATAGAGGAGATGGATAAACTGTTGTTTGACAAGAGAAAGCTCCAGTTCTTAAAACCTCTAATCATCAGTTTTACATTTCAGTTTGTGTTTTGAAGCTTCCACCTGTTTCCAGCCTTCACGCTCAGCTACGCTAAACTCATCCTGACACGAGAGGAATATTTGACCTGTCAACTCCTGACTTCTGGCATCAAGCAGCTTCTGATAAACACTCGTCTTCCCAAACTATCACATGTGTATCAATGAGTTTATTGCACCTCATGACGTCCTGGTCACAGTTCATACATGCAGACGATTACATCACAACTACAGTAATGTTCTTTTACAATAATATGACAAGATATAAATTCTGACGTTAGCAGA
>JBBMOC010000812.1:0-15000 GCA_037975185.1 Centropyge bicolor
TCTTTGTCCATATTTGGAGTAACCGGAGGTAGGCTACCAAGATGGCTGCGCACTACGATTTGCTTCATTTTTGCTCTTCAGAAACCTATGGGTGACGTCACGGACACTACGTCCATATTTTATACAGTCTATGAATGTAACACATTACAAAATTTAGACTATTTTTGGATATTTCTTGCCTAAATGAACCTTGGGAGTTGTAGTCCACCTTTCATCTTACAGTTTTAGCCATGCAGTAAAGATTGAACATCGGCTTGCCTGAACCCCACTCATGAGCAGTGATAACAGTATAAAGGCCATATTTCATACTGTAACCTGCATTTATCCAAGTCAACAGAACACCAAGCCTTTGAGCAGAACAGCCTTTCAAACCACCAGCCTTTTACTGTGGCTGTGGAGATAGAGCGGGAGGAGGTGGCGGACCGGTCTGTGTGTGGAAAGAAGAATTGATTATACAAACAAACACTGCATACACAATTCATTTCTTTGTGGATTGAATTGGCATGACTGCTGATATAAATGGGATTGATATCCAACAGTGCCTCTAGAGTCTATATCTCTCTGCTTTCCATTAACAAAAGCCCACACTAGGCAATACTGCTCTAAATGAGGCAGTGTGGATATGGCAACTGAAACTGATAGAATGTGCACAGTTTATTTTATTTCCCTCTCTCCAGTCTTGTTGACTGGCTGTGAGATGTGGCCTGATGTGTTTCCACCTGAATGCTTCGCTGCATGTTGGTGGAAGGTGGCAGTGATGGAGTGTAGTCCCTGGGACCCCCCACTCTGCTGGTTGGTCCATATTTTCAGCGGGGGGGCTGCTCTGGATCAGTGCATGCCTGTGACACTTACATACTTACATGTATTAATGTTTAGATTGAACAAATAGAGATGTTGTACATTTCCTCTAAATCAGAACCTGTCAGTACTTTTGCTGTGCAGAGTACTTGGTTTTATACCCTTTCCTCCAAATCCATAGTGGGTTAGTAGCTGCTCCATGTGCAAAAGATGACACTGCGGGTCTTTGTGAACCCAGCGGTGCAGCCAGATCACGCATGCCCAGGAGCATCTGGATCATGCCAAATGCGCTTGCAGTAATGTCGTTGCCAGGCTCCCTTGGTGTTCCTGTGGTGAACATAGGCATGCAGCAAAATAAGGAAGAATATATTATCATAAATGTATTACATTAATCCTACGTGAAGACAGGGCTCTGCCCATCATGATGCACTGACAGTTTCAGAATCCTGCAGAGAGTTTTCCTCAAAGGAACATACTGTCTGTTGTCATTGCCTGTCCCCTTCCCATGCTAATATTCCCCACTCTGAGGAACTGAAGAAGATTCTTGTGGTGACGAGTAGTGAAAGGTCCTCAAGAGTTGTCATAGTTAGGCCAGTTTGGCTGTTGTTTCGTTTCAGTTTTTTGTCCAGCTGTCTCAGTTCCAGTTTGTCCTGTCTTAGTCCCCTGTTTTACCTTGTCTAGTTCATGTCTTGTATTTGTCTTGCTGTGTTTTGTCTTAGTTTTATGTCTTGGCTCTGTGTCTTAGTTCTGTCTTAGTCCTCTGCCTTAGTTTCAGTCTCTGTTTTAGTTCGATCTCTTTGGTTCTGTTCAGGTCCTTATTCTTCCAGTCTTGTCATGTTGTAGTCTTGTCTTGTCATGTTGTAGTCTTGTCTTGTCATGTTGTAGTCTTGTTTTGTCATGTTGTAGTCTTGTCATGTTGTAGTCTTGTCATGTTGTAGTCTTGTTTTGTCATGTTGTAGTCTTGTCATGTTGTAGTCTTGTTTTGTCATGTTGTAGTCTTGTTTTGTCATGTTGTAGTCTTGTCATGTTTAAGTTCTGAAACTATTCACCTGCCATAGTGTTTCATCTCTGGTCTCTGTATTTGTCCACTGACCCCGCCTCTGTCTCACCCCTCCTACCAGACTCTCCCATCTCATCTCATCACCTGTGTTCCCAGCTGCAGTCTATCACCCATTAGGACTTTATAAAAGCCAGTTCATTTCAGTTTGCCCTTGCCGGATCGTTGTTTGTTTGTTCTTCGTTGTACTTGTTCCAGTCTGTCGTCTTCATGCACCTCGTCATCTTGTCTGTTTTTGGATTTTGGCTTTTCCTGGACCTGACCTTGAAGTGAGTTTTTGTTTGTTGAGATTTCTTTTGTTTTTCATTGAAGACTTGATTTAACCTTTTGTAACCCTTTTGTATGTGCATTTGAGTCCATCACCCCAGTCTTTATAACAAGAGTAACAGCCAATAAATCTGTCAGGGTTGGGTACTGCTCAGATTAGAACCCAGGCTAGTACTGGTGCCTGGAATTTGGACATTAGATGTTGAAAAAATGTATTCAACTAGAAAATAGTGAAGATGTTGATGAATCAACGAGTCAGTTAAAGCATCACCATCCATGGATGGCTCAACTTCTTCAGTGCGGCTGACTTGGCTCTCAGCCTGTCAAACATGGTACACTCTTTAGCTTTGAGATATATTTTTTTTGTCTGACCAGGAATTTCCTCAGGTAAGACATGTTGCCCAGGTCAGCTTTGTATTCAATTACAAATATTGACATGAGTATTGCCTGCATCGAGTTTGAAAAACTGCCTTCTCTGACTTGAATAAGCAGCAGGGGTGACACAGTCTTTATAAGTTACTCTCTCACTCAGATATGCTTTGATTTGAATTCAGGCAGTACACTTCAAATACCTACTGAACACTCATACATTTCAAGTTCAGTTGGATGTAAAATCCCATGAAACCAGCTTCAACTGTTCATGAGCTGGTCTTGCTGGAGTGTGCCAGCTGTTTGCAGACCAGTATGTTCTGGTCTGAGATGACAGAGCAGGTAGTGATGAATGAATAGTATTTAATTGGTTGTTGTGGCTTCAGACATAGCTGTGGTAAAGCATGGTGGGACTTCAATGAAAATCTATTGAAAAGATATTTAAGTTTTGAAATTGAAAATTCTTTCTCATTTCGCAGTCCAAGGTTAGAGTATTCTATAATAAGATAAGATAAAATATTCCTTTATTAGTAGTTAGGAAATTTGCAGTGTTAGAGCAGCAAGATAAATAGTTGGTAACAATTCAACTAGAATAAAAAGTATCAACAGTTTAACTAGAGCAGAAGTATTAACAGTTTAACTATAATGAAAATATTGAGAATTTAACTATTGAAATATACAGTTATAAACAGTGCAAATCAGGCTAGATGGTGTTAATAAATTAACAGAGAATGTGAAATATGAGAAGATGAATACAACACTCTAGACAGGATGAAAAGTATTCACCACACATTTCCAATGGGAGACAGGTCTGGACATCAGGCAGGCCAGTCTAACATCTGCATCTTTTTACTATAAAGCTACGCTGCTGTAACACTTGCCATTGTCTTGCTGGAAAAACAAGGTCATCCCTTAAAAAGACTTTACCTTGATGACAGCTTATGCTGCTTCAAAACCTGCATGTACAGGTCAGCATAGATGGGTAGATGGATGGGTTGACAAAGCAATTTTGACACAGACACAGTTCCTAATAGTCATGCTAAGATCTGATGGACTTGCATTGACTCATCTTCACTGTAAATTGTGCCACATAGAGTGATTTCCTATATTCAAGAGCACTTGGGTCTTTCCATTTACTTTGCAAACACCTGTGCCAATTTGCTTCTTGTTCAGGTGGAACAGATCTTATTGATGATCAATCAATAAAAAATAGCCCAGTATGTCTAGAAAGTATGTCAACGGACAATTCTGCACCTCAAACGTTCCATCCAGTGGCAATAAAAGAAGTATATATATAGAATAGTGGAAAGTGTGTTGAGGTCATGATGGGCCTGTCGCAGGTTTCATGCAGAAAAATGTTCACATACCAATAAGTTCACATACCAACACAGACACCGCTTATTTTCCACCATTACCATGATTTTCAACCATAGACTGTATAAAATATGGACGTAGTGTCCGTGACGTCACCCATAGGTTTCTGAAGAGCAAAAATGAAGCAAATCGTAGTGCGTAGCCATCTTGGTAGCCTACCTCCGGTTACTCCAAATATGGACAAAGAGGTGGAGCGAGGGCGGAGCTGAGGCGGGTCCTATGGGCCGGCTGAATGAACGCTATTGGCTGAAAAAAGCCACTTTATTCGAAATAATCAAACTAGCTACGGCTAACCAGCTAGGTTAAATGCTAAATATCGTTGCTAGCCGGCTAACCCCACGACGATCTCTTTCCCAAACTCAGTGACTAGAATTAGCCAGGGTGACGCCCTTTAGACCGTCAGTGGCTAGTTGTCAATCAAAGTGGCGCCACTTAGATTGACAACTATGAATTGTGGATAATGATGTATGCTGTATATTTTAAACGAACGCCTTATAAAAAAATTTGCAGCTTTTTTGCACTTCCACATTGGCTTCATTTTTCAGCGCCGGAGGTTGCCGCTTAGTACAAACCTGCAATGACTATTTGAAGAACAAGAATCCAATGGTCAGCTATATCAAACCAGAGCTACAGATGACATTTCTACTGTCTCAGCCGCTAATAACCCTAACAACATCCAGCCACCTTCATCAGCACCCTCTATCTGCTCCTACTTTCTCGTTACCTGTTTCCATATTTTGACCTGTTGCCTATTGCTGGCCTGCTCACCAGTTGTGTCCTCGCAGACTGTTCCTCCTGACTCCTCAGACTGAGCCCTCCTTCCTCTCTTGCCTAAATTCACTAACTGTGACAGTGTCACTGAAATCATTGCGTTCCACTGGGCCTCATGATATGGTGTAAGAAGAGAAAGCAGTAGGCTGTGAGACATCAAATCTGAAGGATTGTAACTTTATGAGGAGCTCTACATTTGTAAGATTAGTATTCCTGACACTCCTAAATAACTTAGGGGGACCAGCAAAAATGAGAAAATATGAATCTGTTATCACATAGCCGCACTGTGACAGCCAAAGATAAACGAACTTCAAAATACTAGAAAATCTGTTTACACAACAGGCTTTCTAAAAATCACTCCTCCGTGCCTCTTAAGAACAAATCTGCTACGAGTGGTTCTTGTTTTTTAACTAGATAAATGAAAACTTTCAATAATGTCATTGGGGTCACAGATATGCTGGCAATCCAAATTAGCTGTCAAGACATTTCACTAAAACTACAGTACAGTGCAGTATACAATTGTGTGAGTTCCATTTCAAGACTCACAGACACAGACACTGCCATCACCTCACAGTATCTGCTCTATCCAGTGATAATCTTCAGAACTGTCAGTTAACACAAAGATAAAAATGCACACATATTTTCTGTCTTTGACACACATGAGTACACAAAGCACAACAGTTACTGTAGGTCAAGCACTTAAAAGCAAGAACATCACAGAGGGACTATAGACCGTGCAATAAACTGGACTCTAACACGTGCAATATAATTATAATTATTATATATATATATATATATATATATAGGAGTGTGTGTAGCATATATTACACTTCCATACTGTTATACATGTAGGTTATATACTTGTATATTATATATTACTATTTTGTTATTATTATCATTATTGCTACTATTACTGTACTACTACTAGTATTTCTGTCACTGCTGTTGTTGATATTGATGCTATATAGCACAGGGCAGTATAATNGGAGGACGATGAGGGCCGCCGTCTTCTAGTCACTCCTCTGGAGGTTTGAATACTTTGATGTGAGGAGAGAGAGAGAGAGAGAGAGAGAGAGAGAGAGAGAGAGAGTGTCCACCCACCCTACACTCTGTCATTTATAGATGTGGAATGTGGCAGTCAGTTGGCCTTGAGCGGTGATTACAAACCATCTCTCTCTCTCTCTCTCTGTGTCATGGCCAGTCAACCAGAACCAGACTGCACCCACAATACTTTGCTAGAAGCTCTAGACCCGAGACACAGAAAACAGGCAGTGCCCATGACTCATGCACACAGACGCACACAGTGATGCTGACGCTCCAGCTGCTGTACTTGAAGCTGCCTGCGCTCATAATTATCCATTCACACAAAACAAAACCAACTCATTCATTTAATTAAGTCACTGAGCTTGTTAACTTGATGAGGAAATAAAATGATAACAGTCAGCGAGAGCTGCTCACAAACTAACACCACAGAGATTAAAGAGAGGACGAACACTACACAGAGCTGACTTTTGGCAGACATCACTACTGATATTGATATATATAACAACATGTTATCATGTGATCAAACTGCAGGCTTCATTCAGAGATGAAGGCCATGACTTGCAGTTCTGAATAAAGCTGTAAGTGAACATTTGAGTTCAGATTATTTTGTCACAAACACTCTTCACAAGATCAAGAATGAAACTCTATGAGCATGTTATCATTCCCCAGGATTGACTTGGAGCCTTAACAAAAAATCTGAACACAAGCAGGATGAGGGCATGAAAAGGTTAAACAGACATGGAAAAGACACTAAACATGGCAGAAAGGGAAGATAATGAAGATATAAAGTTAAGTGCTTCATAAAGACCTGACCAAGCAGCAACCTCCACCGCTGAAAAATGAAGCCAATGTGGAAGTGCAAAAAAGCTGCAGTTCCTCCAATAACCACTAGAGCAGGCTGCAGAAGGGAGTCAATTACATTTGAGCCCCATGTTAAAATGTCCGATTTTACCACAGAAAAAAACATAATTCTAGTCACTAAGGCGTTGGTTTAAAATATACAGCATACATCATTATGCACAATTCATAGCTGTCAATCTAAGTGGCGCCACTTTGATTGACAACTAGCCACTGACGGTCTAAAGGGCGTCACCCCGGCTAATTCTAGTCACTGAGTTTGGGAAAGAGATCGTCGTGGGGTTAGCCGGCTAGCAACAATATTTAGCATTTAACCTAGCTGGTTAGCTGTAGCTAGTTTGATTATTTCGAATAAAGCGGCTTTTTTCCGCCAATAGCGTTCATTCGACCCGCCTCAGCTCCGCCCTCGCTACCAAGATGGCTACGCACTACGATTTGCTTCATTTTTGCTCTTCAGAAACCTATGGGTGACGTCACGGACACTACGTCCATATTTTATACAGTCTATGGACCTGACCCATCAAAAAACCTCAAAGGATAATTCTGGTTGATTACAGCTTTTTTGGCTATCCTTCCTATTGGTTACCATAACACTGTATTCACAAAACCAGTTGCTGAGATCTGGAAATATTGAACACACACATAACAGACATATTAGAGGTAAAGGTAAAAGTAAGCACTGTTGGTGATTATTCCTCATTGCAAAGGTAAGCTGTGTGCACTACTACAGTGTGGTAAGTATACTTCAACAAGAATGTGCCACTGTAGATAATTTCAACTAACAGTGTGAGTAACAATGTGTCTGTTTATGTTCTCCACCTGTCTGATCGTCTCACTGCTCATATTTCTTTTATGTATGAGCTTCGAGCTCAGCATTTTCCCTGGTGGGTTTAATGTTATTCCCCAGGCGTGATGGCTAACACTGTGAAAAAACAGATCCATGATGTAACAAACATGAATTATCCTGACGAACACGACCTGGGTCTCAGGTCTAGACAGCCAATTAAAATGTGACACATTACTGACTGAAATATGTGCTTCTTATGTCAATAGCAAGTCAGCAAGCTTAAAATTAGTCCTATAGAAATGGCACAATATGCCAACATTGTGAGGTTTCCACTTGTCAACTTGCCACTTGGAAAAAAGACGTAGAAGACCATAAGTTGCATTAATCTTTTTTTTAACATGAATATGTGGCCATATAAAGTTGATATGGCTAAAATGTGAGCAAACAGTTCATTGGGGGTAAGTTCATTAATAAGAGCAACACGGTAACACTAGATCATCGTAATATGGACGTTAGGCCTATTGTCCAACCCCCTCTGTATGTAGCAACCTATAGGAGTCCTCTGACCTCTGGACTTCAGTTTAAGATAAGAGTTTGGTGTTTCTTACTTAGTAATCTTACTGAAATGCTACAAATAAATTGCTTTAGAATTTGGTTCCATTTAAATGACACAACTTTCCAGCTGGGACGGTGGATGATGTGCATACTGCTGTGACAACTGACATATGACACCCATCAGGTGCTACATGATGACATACTATCCTTTGTCCTGTAGCTATCTATCACAATCCTCTGTCATTCCCTCGTCTGCTGCCCTCTTCTCAAACATCCCTCCTCATCGTTTACTACGACTTCCTGTCATCCATCAGCTCCAGGCATGTGTTGCTCCCCTGCCATAAAAAACTGCATGTATGTGCAAATATGCACACAACTCATACACGTTTTTCTCACTAAAGAAAGTGTGGAAGTAGACAGAGTAGCACAGGAGCTGGTGTACAGGACACAACCAATTGGCCTAAACATACAGTTTTAGTTAGACTAAAGCCTCCACTGACAGAGTGTGTACATGCATATATTTGCGTGCCTGTTAACACAAGTCTAACAAACATAAACCAGAGCTCTGTCTAAAGCCTAATTGTCACTTTGTCTGCATGTAAAAACAGGCTGTACATTGTAATAAACTGAAATAATAGTGTGGAGGACAAGACAAACACACACCCTTGTAACATATCATCACAGGCAGGTGACAGAGCACACAAGTCACATTCTTTTCATTTGTACAGACGGGTTATTCTGGTGTCAATACTCTGATCGTGCATTGGTTAACAGATGACTTAAACTACGCTACTATCTGTGATTTTTCTTTTTTTGGTTGCCATTGGAATCAGGATAGAAACTGTGTTTGAGTGTTAATGTCTCTATGAGTATTAAGAGGCACCACCTCTGTATACTTCAACGCTGTTAGTTTATATCCTGATAACCTGCTGTATTCTTGTAAAAAATGTTGTAAAAAACTGTGGTAGTGACTGATCTGTTTTAGTAATGTATAGCATTAAGTCATCAACATATAATGACACTTTGATCTCAACCGCACCAAACTGTGGGGGGTCGTCATCGTCATCACAGCTGCCAGAGGTTCTATGCAACAGGTTAGTAATATGACTGGGTAAAAAGAGAGGCTGAGTCTCTCAGAAGTAAAGATGGGAAGAGGTTCACCACTGTGTGAGCAAATATTCAACTATTTCAGAATAATGTTCCTCGGAGTAACATTGCAAAGAATTTGTGGATTTCATCATCAACAGTTCATAATATCATTAAAAGACTCAGAGAATCTGGAGAAATCTCTGTACAAAAGGGACGAGGCTGAAAACCAGTACTGCATGGCTGTGATCTTCAGGCCCTCAGGCAGCACTGCATTAAAAACAGACATGACTGTATGGTGGAAATCACTGCATGAGCTCGAAATCTCTTTTAAAAGACATTTTCTGTGAAGTCAGTTCATCGCTGCATCCACAAACGCAGGTTAACACTGTACCATGTAAAGAAACCATATATAAACATGCACAAATTTAAAATGAAGATGCATTTTTCATAGAACAATAACATTTTTCAGTTTCAACATTTGATATGTTGTCTTTGCACTGTTTTCAATTAAATATGTGGCTTAATTTTTTTGCCAAAAAAATCTGTTTTTATCAACATTTTACACAGTGTCCCAACTTATTTGGAATTGGGGTTGTAGTTACACAAGAAACTTCCCAATACTGATAATTTCCCAAAACAGTTGACCAATGTGGTTTTTAGAAAACTTAAACAGGAGCACATAGCTCACTTATTGGGGACTATTTTCAGTGGCGGGTTAATCCACATTTGGGGCTATACTGTGGCTCATTGTGTTTCTGGACAACAATGGCACCTACATACACAACACTTAAAAGTGGATCATTTGTCTAATCATTTCTGCTCATTTATTAAGCTAGTTCCTACAACCTTAGACAGTGGAAATGGATGGCCCTGCAACTCCAAGTTAATTTAAAAGTTGATGCCTGTTTCCTTTTTTTTGTTTGAATTACACTGTGCCTCAGCTCACAATAACCAGTCAGATGGATAAACTGTTAATAAAGAAATGGTTTTATGTGCTGTTTGTAAGGTTCTTTTTGTTGTTGTTGGACAGCTTGTTATGTAATGTTTGTTGTCCTGAGCTTCAAAGTGTATCCTGTTTGTACCAGGGGACACCAGCAGTTCAGTAAACAGTGACAAGGAGCAGATATTTAGGCAGACTGATACTCAGCTTTTCACAATAAAAACTGATACATCTCCATTTTTTTAATAATACAAAACTTAAAACTACCTGTCTTGATTACTCTTACAGAAAACAACTAGTGTTGGTTTATGACACAAGGCAGAAGTATAGGATTATTAGCAAGACTGAGACTAGAACAGAAAGTCTGTAGTGAAACAACAGAGCAGCACCAGTCTGTCTGTAGTTATACAGTGGCATTGCTAATTAAGCCATGTTAGAGAGACAGTAGGAATACTTAGTGTCTCTCTCCCTCCTGTGCAACACAGAGGCTTGTTCGGAGGCTGAGCCAATGGAGCAGCTGTCAGAGCAAATTAGAGCAGGAAAAACACTGGAGAGAGGTTTCCCCCCCATCCTTTTCTCATTCTCCTCTCAACCTCCCATCGCCTCCCCACTGTACTCCCCTCTCTCCTCATTCACCCGGAGACGGAGCCACAAACACACGCCAGAATATAAATACTGTTAGAGCAGACATGTGCACCGTTCATGATCCGCTGATGAATGTTAGAACTGTCACACAAACCAGTTTCACCATTAGTCTGTGTTGGTGTGTGCGCACCATTAGCGCTATTGATTGAACACACATGAAAACGGCAACAAATGATCCATTAACAATGGAGGTAGTGAAAATGTGTGTGTGTGTGTGTGTGTGTGTCCCTATCCTCATCAGACATGGCTAATCCAGGTGACACAGGTTACAGCCTTTTCCTCAACAGGGTCCACACAGCACACACACACTCAGATACACACACACACAAAACTCTTAATGACAGGTTTTTATAATGCTAACATCTCCACCATAGATAACGTGGTTATGCACTGTCATGTGTATTGAGTTACTATGTTCTAATGATACCAGTGTGTAAGATCCATCCTTCACCCTGGATGCCCTCCACTCCCCATCCCAGCCCTCCTCTCCTCCCCGTCATTATCAAACTCACTTATTACCAGGACCACTTTATGGCTGCTGAGACAACAGAGAGCGGCGGTTCATTAACAGCACTGGAACAGGGGCTCCATTATCAGCCAGGGAGAAGTCCCTTGAGAAAACACTGCTCTGTGATACTTTTCACGGGGATAGGAATTACACTATAGGACTGTAAAGTAACAGAAAACACCAAATGAGTTCCACAAAGTTGTGATAAATTCACAATGCCATACAAGAGACAAACTGGTTTTGGTCAGTGACAACAAAACAAATTGACTTTTAAAGGATTACCTGGCGATGGGGGGTGGGGGGTGGGGGGGGGGCACTGTAACAACGTCAATTCTGACACTAACTGCAATCCTATAAACAGTCCCTATCATGGTTAGAAGCATAATAAAGATACTATAGCATAGTTTATATATTGTTTAATTGGCTCTTAATTGTCTCCATTAATTAATCAATTGTTCAGTCTATGAAACATTGGACAATAATTTTTTTTTATAAAGATCCAAGTTGATTTAATTAAAAGGTTTGTTTTTTTCCCAACTCTGACAGAAACATTAATAAAACCAGCAAATATGTAGAAGCTAGGAGCTAGAGCACATTTGGTAGTTTGCTTGAAACACTATTAAAACAACTAATTGATTATCAAAATAATACATTTTCTGCCAATCATCAACTTTTGACTTTATTTCTAAAACTGGTGTCACTGCCTGAAAAACATTTTAACCAATGACAGATTGGGAATAATATTAAAATATAAAATATTCTACAGAAATATAGAAGAAAATATTTAGTATAAACAGGAGTAAAATACACTGAGTAATGCATCAGTAATGTGATAGCAGCTGATAGAAAGTTCCAGGGTGAAGGAGCACAGGAGTTGTCTGGTGTTTACTGTGGATGCCTCAAACTTTGATGCCATCACAGGCAGAGCTGACGGAAGCCTCTGGAGCAGCACTAACCGCAGATACGAGCGCAGGGTCACACCACAAGCCCACCCCCACACACACGGCTCAGCCCTGTGGATGTTACCTGCATGACAGCTGTGGCCGTCGGTGAGGCTGCGGCCGGCCGGGCGGGCGGGGTCCCGGTGCTCGGAGGACGGGCTCCCGCTGATCGGTCCTCCGCTCCTGACCTCCCTGTCGCAGCAGCTCTGCCGGCACCGGTGCGCCTTCCCGCGGCTGCCGCAGTAAGTCCAACAGCCCGCCGGCAGCTGTCTGCTGACACACGGATGGTTTGTTTGGTGCACCGATGCGACCCTTCCCCGCTCTCTCCCTTCGTCTGTGGCCGTGACGCCGAGCCGAGCCGAGCCGTGCTGTGCTGGGGGAGACAGCAGCCCGGCAAGACAACACATACACAAAGAGCCAACACGCCCAGCCGAGCGAGCGGAGCCGCCTCCTACCGTAATACTCCGAAGAGCTGAGGAGGGGAAACAGCTCAGTGACAGTGAGGCGGGGGGAGATGGGGCCAGGTCATGGTCATGGTCTGTACATGGTAACCACAGATATCTAAAAGCTGGTCGTCTTCTGTCCTGCCCTCAATGCTGCATCAGCACTGTCTCAACTTGTCAAGGTGTCTACATTTCTTGACCCAAACAAAGATGGCCGCCAGAAAAGGTCGTCACCTTTTGATCCCTGCTTGAATAAAGAAAATGTCTTGTTGTCCTCTGGTTTAAAACAGCAATGTAATTTTACTTTAGAAGTTTAGTCAAGAGTTAAGGTATGGTTGCATTCCTAATTTAACATTTGAGTTTAGACTTAGACTTTCTTTATTGTCATTACACAATAAACACAGCAGTGCAAGTTGGGTAACGAAATTCCGATGCAATGGCTTCCAACAAAGAGTCAGCAACAATAGTGTCAGTCGGTGGAATATGTAAAAAAGAGATATAAATATATACTATATATAAACACAGGTGCTATGAGCTATGTATAGACATATGTAAATGAACAAGAGTTATATACAGGTTGTATTAGTAGTTGTATTGAATGTAAAAGTGAATATAGATATGTAGAATAAATATACAGAAAATATTGCACATAACAGAAACAGTTGAGAAATGGTGAACAATGACAGCTGTTTTCCTTGAAAATTTAAAGTTGAGATTGTAGGTTTAATTTAATATTGAAACAAAGAAGTAATTGTCTGTAAACCCAAGAGTATTGTCCATAAACACAGTATTTTTCTTTGTCCCTGTGATGTGCTGAGTTGGGTAGATGAAGGAGAGGAGGCGGGGGGGTGAGGGGTGGCCAGTAGTTCCAGATAGAGGTAGTGAGTTGACATTATTGTTATTATTATTAGCAAATGTTTTCCATGGAAAAAGGAGACACAAATGTAAAATTAAATGACAGCGATGATCTGTTCATGTTCGCAGAAATTAGGGTGCTATGGCACATTATGTGTGTTGAGCTGGGATCGGGGGCAACAGGGTTAAATCTACCAGCACCTAAAGCTCACTAATTAGCACGTTAGCCTGTAAGATCTTTGTTTAGCTGGTGTGTGAAAACATGGGTTTACATGGGTAATGTGCCCAGCGTCTTGGCCGACAGCAAGCTGTGATAACTTAACCTCACCTTTATTGAATTGTACTTGCTGTATGTTGGACAATGAATGCTGACTTCCACTTACTTTGTTCCTTTTTTTTTTTTTTCACACAATAACCATTTGACTGCCCTGAGACTTTAATACTGGGGAGTGAATAAGTGTGAGTATTGGGGAAAATAGCATCTTATTTATTCCCAAAAAAATACATCAAAAGAATAACATTGTGAAATAACAGAGGTGATGTATTAAGGTGAGAGCCAACCATTATAATAGGTGGGCAGGTCATGATAGAGTTGATCCATCCTATTCTTCTTTTCGTTCTCATCATCCAGCCATGTTGTTGTTTCATGTCAATGCTTTTCCTAATGATGGTTGCTCATGCACAACATCTTTGTAGGGGGGGAGGTGGGGGAGTCAGACACACAGCCACTGCTCCTCTCGTTCCTCAATGGGTCTCCGATCTCTACCCAGAATGCTGTGCTTCACCTTCAATATCATTTAAGTGCATCAGTGGGAGCATTGCCTGTCCAAGTGAGGAATCAATCAGAGACCGTCACAGATTGATGCAGCAGTCAGAGAGTTCAGGCTCTCAGAGAGATGATTGGATCTGTCAATACAAACGTCACATTTATCGTTAAATACTAATGATCTCTTTAATAGAAAGGCTTTGTGTCTTTGTGGGACATGAGTGCATTTGCAGTATGTTGATGGGAGCATGAGGGACCTACTATTATGTTCATCAGTGAACGTGTGATCGATCCCAGTTCGGAAACAGTTTTACAGTTTGACCTTTACTCAATATTTGTCTTACAGTTGAACTCACACCTGTTCTCACCTGGCCATCCTCACACTTCATTCTTATTATACATTCGCTCTGTGCACGGTGACATTCTGTTTGCTGTCTGTCTGAAGTCTCTTCTCGTCCAGGCACCATCACCTATGACATCACACATGGGACACAAAAAACGTCTTTGACAAGTTAGAGGCTTCAGTTGGATCAATTATTATTATTTGTCTTCTGAGCTGGAAGGAGACAGAAACATGAAACTTGGCTCATAAACTGGAAATGTTGTGCAAACGCTTCCAAAGAAATATGAGTCATGTCAGCCAGATGGTGGCGCTGTAGAAATGCAGTCAGTCAGACACAACAGGTGTGGTTCAATATGCTGGACAAAAAAAAGCCTGTTGGATCCTAAAAGTCTGCTCTGATGGATTTTTGCTGATTTGCATAAAGAGAACATAATAAGCACTGCTAAACTGGGACAGTGGGTAGTTTGGAAAAACAGGTCCTAACAAGTTGAGCAGGATCAACAAAAGACTGAAAATTGTGGTAAACAGGTTCACTGGTAACAGGTGATAGGATCATGATTGGGTATGAAAAGAAGTGAGGATGGAGAGAG
>JBBMOC010000813.1:0-19339 GCA_037975185.1 Centropyge bicolor
GGAGGAGGAGGAGGCGTCAGAGAGGAGGAGGAGGAGGAGGAGGAGGCGTCAGAGAGGAGGAGAATCAAAGAGACATGAATGAAGAAGAAAGAACAGACGTCAGAAAAGCAAACAAAGCAAGACAGAAGAAAGAAGAAACACAGACAGAGAATCAGCCAATAATACAAATGTCTTAGTTTAGTTTTCAAACGCTTCATGTGATAGTTTTAAAAACAGTTTTGGAGAATTCTTACTTGAAGGACTCGGCTCCGACAGGAAGAACCATGAACTCCTGCATGGCCAGTTTGTTTCCTGCATGAGAGCCTCCATTGATCACATTGAAGGCCTGAAGAGGAGGAGAGGAGGAAACAAGGAGATGAGGAGAGGAAACATGAAAACAAAAGCAAACGAACAGAACTTGTTTTATGACCCTGCTGCAACAGGAAATTTACAGTGTATTGTGAGGCAAAACAAGAGAAATAACTTTTTCAAAAATATGAAGCAGCTCAGCAAATTCTCCACAAGAGTTTGTGTCTTACAGGAACCGGCAGCACCAGCTCTGTGTTTCCAGCCAGGTCAGCTATGTGGCGGTACAGGGGGACGTCCTTCTCTGCCGCGCCGGCCTTACAGATGGCGAGAGACACTCCCAGGATGGCGTTGGCCCCAAACTGAGCTGTTTGACAGGAAAACATTGATGTTATTTTTACCTTTAGAGTCGAGACAAGAACCTGTTCTACTGAAGCTCTGGGACAATTATAACAACACTGAATGTCCTGGTTCGGGTCTCTGTCTGTTTTTGTGTGTTCTGGGGGTGTGGTCTCGTGTATGGGCGTGGTCTCATGTGATGGGGCGTGGTCTCATATTATGGGGCGTGATTTCAGGTACTGGGGGGTGGTCTCATATTATGGGGCGTGGTCTCAGGTACTGGGGGTGTGGTCTCGCGCATGGGCGTGGTTCCAGGTGCTGGGGGCGTGGCCTCGTGCATGGGCGTAGTTCCAGGTGCTGTGGGTGTGGTCTCGTGCATGGGCGTGGTCTCGTGTGATGGGGGCGTGGTCTCAGGTGCTGCTGCCTCTCTCTCACAGCTGCATCCAATTCCACCTCGTTACTTGCAGCTTAAAAACTCCACTCATTCTCCTCTGGAGCTCCAGATCGTTCTCGGTCTTTGTCCCTCTTGTGTTTTTCTATATTCCCGGTGTTTGTTTGGTAACTTGCTAGTTCAGATCAGTGAGTTTGACGGTAAAAGGTGACCAACGTGTTCTCGTGACGCCCAGCAGTGAACAGAACAGACTCTTCAGTTTGTGAAAACCTGGACAGAACTGTGCACAGACAGGAAGTAAGTGAGAGTCTTTTCACACCACATGTGGCTCAGGTTCAGTCTGACACGTCTCCTCTACAGGCTGGAATTCATTTCTCTGCCGCCTGCGATGATCGCTGCCATGATTGTGCAGTAAAATAAATGAGCAGTGTATTTATTTATTACGGGTGTGAGTCGAGCCAAAGCGTGTTCTGAGCAGCCATCGATCTGCTCTGTCTTGTTCTCGTCTGTATTTATGCCTCCGGTTGCCACTTTGTGACCAACGTGCCTTCGGTGAAAACATTTTTCAGAAAGTGTTCGACTCCACACGAGTGGACTGTGTGGACTCACTCACATTTGTTTTCTGTGCCGTCCATCTCGATCATCCTGTTGTCCAGCTGCTCCTGCTCCACCACGCTGATGCCCTGCACACACACACACACACACACACTGTAAAAACATGCTCATTTTTCTACCATAACTGTTTTTCAATGTGTTTAATGATCTATTTCAAAAAAGTCAAAGTTTCAACGTCCCTAAACTACAAATCAACATCACATTTGCTCAGATCTGAACCATGTTTTTAAATGTCTTCAAATGACTATGAAGACATATAAAAAAATAAAATCAGTTTATTGTGGTCAAACAGAATTCACAGAACCATAGTTAGAAAAATGTAACTTGAGTTGTGAGTAGTCTTTTAAAACCCATAATTCGATTACCCATAATGCACTGCTGCAGATATCTGAATTCTGAATCATGTTATCGTACGCACACACACCTCATTCACTTTTATTCTCACTCACCATTTTTTCTCACACGTTTTCTCACCACACACACACACACACGCACACACACACACACACACACATTTCTCTATCATTACTGAAAAGACATCATCTCATTCTCACAGCTTCCTCGTCTGCTCATCCAGATGTGGTCGTCATCTGGATCTGCTCTGGGTGTCACCTGCTCCAATCTGGACATTTTCAGCTTCACTAACTGACACAACTGATTCAATCTGACTCAGTTTGATTTTTTATCCTATTGTATTGAAACTGCGAATCTAATGAAAATGCTCAACAAATCCAAAACCTTTCAAGATCCTTATTGAATCTTTTTTAAATTCAGCCCTCAAGAAAACTCACATAATGACTTTTTGTTGACTGAGACTGAGACACTACAAGAAACTTTCCTTCAACATGCTCAGACACGTCGAACACTCAGGTGACTTACAGAGGCTATGAGGGCCGGACCCAGGGTGTCGTTGATGTGTCCCACCGCCTTCAGAACACCTGGAAGAGAAGACAAACCAAGGACAGTTTGATTTGTTCACATACAGCTACTCTTGTCTTATTTTGAAAGGGCCTGATTGTAGAGGAGTGTAAACCAAGCGGCAACCTCCGCCGCTGAAAAATGAAGCCAATGCGGAAGTGCAAAAAAGCTGCAGTTCCTCGAATAACCACTAGAGCAGGCCGCAGAAGGGAGTCAATTACATTTGAGCCCCATGTTAAAATGTCCGATTTTACCACAGAAACAAAACATGGCTCTAGTCTCATAAGCTGTTTTTCTACTCCATGACAACTCTGGGGGGGGGGGCGAATTTTTTTTATAAGGCGTTGGTTTAAAATATACAGCATACATCATTATGCACAATTCATAGTTGTCAATCTAAGTGGCGCCACTTTGATTGACAGCTATGAACTGACGGTCTAAAGGGCGTCACCCCGGCTAATTCTAGTCACTGAGTTTGGGAAAGAGATTGTCATGGGGTTAGCCGGCTAGCAACGATATTTAGCATTTAACCTAGCTGGTTAGCCATAGCTAGTTTGATTATTTCGAATAAAGCGGCTTTTTTCAGCCAATAGCGTTCATTGGACCCGCCTCAGCTCCGCCCTCGCTCCACCTCTTTGTCCATATTTGGAGTAACCGGAGGTAGGCTACCAAGATGGCTACGCACTACGATTTGCTTCATTTTTGCTCTTCAGAAACCTATGGGTGACGTCACGGACACTACGTTCATATTTTATACAGTCTATGATGTAAACACGGCTCAAACACAGCCGCTCCGTCTCGGTACCTTTGCCCTTGTAGCGGCTCTTGTCTCCATCCCGGAGCTCCAGGGCCTCGTAGATCCCCGTGGACGCTCCGCTGGGCACCGCGGCCCTGAACAGACCTGAGGTCACACAGAGAGAGGGAAGGTTTGAAAATGTAAGAGCAGACAGAGGAGAGGAGGAAAACAGCACGAAGGTCGTCGGACGAGGACGTGAGTTTATGTGGGAACATTCACCATGAAAACAGTGTTACCTATTATCAATACATGAGCTGTCGCGACCAACAAACTCACTGTAAAACAAATTTCTCAAAGTCAAACGATAAACAACTTTATTTTGTTTTCTTTTCATCCTTCTTCCTGTAACAAACTCTGAAAACCTGATGAATGTCTGGATTGTTTAAGACGACTTTTAAAGATTCATTATTCAGTTTTTAACTGAAAAAACAGATTTTAATTGAGTCACCAAAATTTTAAAATTTCAAGTGGTTGTGTGATGAATATGTGTTTATCTTTGGCTGACAAGAAGCATCAGTCCTCTGTTGACTGAGGATCAGGGCGGAGGTCAACTGAAGGTCAACTAAAGGTCATCTGACCAACACTTAATCACAGCAGATAATCTTCATGCTGACAAACAACAACACGACGAATCTGAACAGACGCCATCGTGGTCGACTTTATCTTAACTCTCTCCTCTCATGTTTGCAGACAGGCTCGACGGCGGTCACCTTTCTCTGTGCGAAGGTCCACTTCCACGGTGGGGTTTCCCCGGGAGTCCAGGATCTCCCTGGCAACGACGCTGACGATCGACATCCTGCGAGACACGGAGAGGAAAAGAGGCCGCGACAGACCTGCGTTAAAACCCAGCTCTGACAGACGGGCCGGTGGGCGTGTCAGCTTCAGAGGGAGGCGAGGAAGAGGGAGAGACGATGATGAAGAGAGAGCTCTCATGGGTAAAGAGATTTTCTATTTTTACATTGTACACACACACACACACACACACAGAAGAACCTGTCAGGGGAGACGAGAAGCAACATCACTGCAGATTCACTGTGAAAATCAAAGCTCACCTCAGAGGACTGGGTGGTGTCTCACACACACACACACACACACACACACACACACACACTGCAGTTACTTCTGAAGCAGATTGCAGTAAAAATTTCCAGCAACAGAGTAAATTATGCATCTGTTTCGTTCAACTGGAAACTGCCTTCAGTTGAGATTTGATTCAGTGAATTCTGTCATTTTCTTATTGTCAACAAAACTAAACATTAATGTCTCCACTAATGAGCTGTGTGTATGAAGGTCTGATGTCTCGTCTGTGCCTCATGAACACTCCCCACAGCACCACGTGTGTGTTGGTCAGTACAGTCCTCCAGCTCTCTTCCATCTCCGCCTGATGACCAAATACACGTCTTTATATTTGCTGTTACTTTTCCTTCACAGGAAGTTTGTCTTCTCATGATTCACCACAAACCAGTGGAACCATCACAGACTCTGAGACGAACCGCCTCTGCTTCTGCTGCTCAGTAAAACCTGTGACCTCACAGCTGCAGAGCTGTCAACACACCAGAGGCTGCAGTTTACTCTTTTCCATTAATCTGAATCTAATGAATATTGACATCAACGGTTCATGATTAGCTACAGTCCAACCATCCATCCACAGTTTGAAACCTTCCTGTCCAGTGTCCTGCTGACAAGGAAGCAGGACGGACAGAGCCGCTGGACGTCCTCTCTGCTCTCTCACCTGGCTGAGTGAAGGACGTCCTATCTGCTCTCTCACCTGGCTGAGTGAAGGACGTCCTCTCTGCTCTCTCACCTGGCTGAGTGAAGGACGTCCTCTCTGNTCTCTCACCTGGCTGAGTGAAGGACGTCCTCTCTGCTCTCACACCTGGCTGAGTGAAGGATGCCCTCTCTGTTCTCACACCTGGCTGAGTGAAGGACGTCCTCTCTGCCCTCACACCTGGCTGAGTGAAGGAGGCGCTGCAGGTCCACATCAGTCTGAACTGCTTTCACAAACACTGGAGCTTTTTCTTTCCGCTGTTTACTGCTGCTTCTTCTCTCCCAGGAGAGACGGCTCGGAAACATCCTGCAGGAGAGATTCGTCTCTGGTGCCGAACAGCTCAACCACAGGAGTAGTAATCTAGGTAGGTTAGTGCACGGAGGCTCACATTTGCACAAACAGTGAAGTTTAAAACTGTTCTTCTGTAGCTGTGATCCAGACGGTGATGACCAGTGACCTCCATCCATTTACACAGGACTGAGACTGTAACAGTCACTGTTTGAAACCAGCTGCTCACTCAGAACTTGATGGATTCTCAAATGGCTGGTGGAACCTGAACGTGTCGCAGAGTGATGTGCAGACACATTCAGGTCAGATTTGATCTCAGGGCCTGAAATATATAAATGAAAGAGCAGCTTTCTGTCCAGAACAGTTCTGCAGTTCTTTCTCTGTTTCTCCTCCGATGATCATCATCTCTTTCCATTTTTACTGCGAGAGTCTGAACTGCTCCACAGCACAAGATTTAAATACATGAATTCTGTTTGATGTTTGTTAGGTTTCACTGTGACAAGATGAGTATAACAAACCTAAACTCCTAATCACAAGGAGCTCAGTCCTCATTGTCATTAAGTGGTTTAATTCTGTGGCAAATCACCAGATGTTAGAGAAAGTTCCCGACTATCTCAGATTTCATAGTTTTTTATTTTAATGTCCTTGTTACTAATAAGTGCAGTGCAAAATTTGAGGCCAATATCTCCACTAGTTTCAGAGATATTGAGCCTTCAAAAAAACTTCATATTTAGCATAGAAACCAGTGTTACAATCAAACATCCATAGTTTGATGGTTCAAATTTTCACACCTGATTCTTTGATAGTATGAGGCATGTGCACAGAGGGAGAGCTGTGTATGTGACATATTTGCAGATTTATGACATGCCAAACATGGCTTCCTGGAATGTGCTGTGTTTGATTGTTTCTATGCTAAATATGAGGCCACGCCCCCTTTTGGAAGGCTTAATATCTCCAAAACCAGAGGAGATATTGGCCTCAAATTTTGCAGAGCAGTTATTAGTAACAAGGGCATCAAAGTAAAAAAAATATGAAGCAAATCTGAGATGGTCAGTCGAGAGCCTTCTGGTGATTTGGTATGGAATTACCCACTATCATCCATCTCCTCTGTGGGTGTTTCCCCTGCTCGTCCTCATTGGTATTCCAGGCACTCAGCTCTGCAACGATATGTCAAAAAAGGCCTTTTATGCCGTCCTCGTCTCCGAACCGTATGAATACTTCATCAATGTGTGAGGAGCTGAATCCGACTGGCTGCTGGTTCACAGAAACCTGCCACTGCACCGAGGCGTCTCAGACACCACAGAGGTTCATAGTAGAGGGTGTGTCAGCTCCTGTCGACACGTCTTTACCTACTGCTCCTCTTTCGTCTCCATTCATTAATGCAAAACTGCACTTTCCTACAGAGAAGCAGAGCTTGTACATGTTGTAGCTGGTGCAGTCGTTCAGAGCTTCTGTTCTGGCTCAGTTCACCAGTGTGTGTCAGTGAGCCGGCGTGAACAGGGTCTGAGTCCATGCCCCTCACAAACACTGGTGAGGTGAGAGCTGAACCACCTCCACCTATAGCAGCGCCACCTGTCACACACCTCGACACACACGTTCAACTTGTCATGATGAGCCTGTTTTTGCCTCTGTACAAACATGCACTTCCTGTCTCCTGCTCCTCCATTGGTCGGCCATGATGGCTCTCATTTCTCTGTTGATGTCTGACTTCATGTTTGAGCTGTGATGCACTTCTCTGTGTTCCTTCATGCTTTAAACTCTAAATTTAAATATCTCCTGTTGTCGTGCTGAGCCAGATGTTTTCCTCATGTGAAGTTTCCTATAATCTGACTGACAACACAGATATGAGCCTGTTTTCTATTCACACCATCTGAAATGAGTGAAATAGCTTTAAGGATGAGTTCTATTCCTTTTTAATGGCCGTGTCTCTCTTCCTTTCTATAATCTATGTTGTTGTCTTATTCCCTCTATAATTTCCCTCCGACTGCACCTGAATGCAAACACATCCTGTCGATGTGAAAACTTCCTGAACGCTACACATTTCTGTCCTCTGCTCCGTCACCTGTCGTCTCTTCCTGCCGGACGTGAATCCCCTGCGTGCTGCTTTTAACCTGCCACAGCATCACATCACTCCTGCTGTCTTTTTTTCCTCCTGTCCTCTGACTCCTCCGCCCGACGTGAACCTCGTTCCCTCTCGCTCCGTTACAACGTCGACGACCTGCAGATTTCTGCTTATTCAGTCCTTACACTAAGTCAGCGGGGGACGGACGCGTCAGCGAAATGTTTAAATGCTGCTCAGCATAAGAAAAAGCAGATAAGGCTCCTGACTGGCCGCCAGCACACAGAAACTTCCACACACACACACACAGAGTGGAGGGGACGGGTGCGTGGGTGAGTTTCTCTGCTGGCCTATATTTCCTCTCGCTGTTTCGTTGCTGGTTTGAAGCCCCACCCTGGAGTACTGCAGTTTCCAAGCAGCTCCTCCTGAGGGTGGAGCAGCCCAGTGCAGGACACCTGCCAACAGTTGGACATCAGAAATCCTGACGTTTCTACTTCCTCCTGATCACATCATCGAAGCATGGAAGCATCAGTGCAGGCCTGTCGACTGTGGACACATGTTGATGTCATCATGCTCCTCACAAAGCACAGCTGAGGATGATGGGAACGTCAGGTTTTTTGGACAAACTGACACCTTGAATATCAAATGCACAAAATTCCAATGTCTCATATATTGTGAAAATTCAGTGCTCGTCTGCTTGAACCTCTGCTTTGACCACATGTTCCTGTCACAGGGAAGCTCTGCCTGAAGCCACTGACAGACTCCAAAGCTTTCTCTCAGGACGTAAAGAGTTTAAGCTGCTTCTTGCTTCGTTTGTGTTGGTGGTGAATTAGAAAAGTATAGTTTCATTCAGGTGATATTTCTGCTCGCAGGCGGATAATTTAAGGACCCTGTTCTCGTGACTGATGGTTGTTTCGGGCAGAAAACTGTGGGTGACGCTGTCGATGTCGCCTCCGTGTTTTCACGTTTGTTTTTAACTTCTCTGATTCCGTTGTCAGATTTGTGATCACAGAGACATGTGAGGCCTCCGTCTTCCATCACAATCTATTTCTGAGCATCTAAGAAGAGCGGAGTCGTTGAAAATCAACCTATTTCCAGACGCCTTGATGTTGAATGTCTGTGATAAAAAGCCTCTTGTATTATCTCGAAACTGCATCGTCACAAAGCTGAAAACAGGCCGTTTGTCTTGTTGCTTCTTTTAGATACTGCAAACATATGATAAGCTCATAGAACTCGTTGCTGTAGATGAAAGCAGCTTTTTGTTGCTTTTACTTGTATTGGAGTATTCTCACAGTGTTGTATTAGTACTTGGATACTTCTTCCACCACCGGCTCTGACTGCCAGCCGAGCACGACACCAACATTTGCTGCACGCGCTCGTCTCATATCCATAAACACACGTTTCCAATCTGTCGCCACCTCGCCGAGCTGATCTCACATCTCTCATCTCCATCCCTCTCTCTCTCTCCTCTCTCTGCCCGTGTCTCTCGCCCGGTGCTGTTTGTGCACGTTGCTGCGAGTTACGTAAGCTCTACAGCAGCAGCGGCAGCAGCAGCAGAGAGGGAGGACACCCATGAACGCACCACACCACACCTACCAGAGACTGCAGTGCTCAGCAGAAAATACACCAGCACTGGGAACAAAACACGTGAGTGGGCGAGCCAGGGAGAGAGTGAATGAGGGAGAGAGGGATGAAGGCACGCAAGGAGAGAGGAGGGAGGACGGTATAGACTTTAACATGAGATCTATAATGTCTCTGTATGAGGAGACCGAGAAACAGGAACAGAGGATGGAGGGAAGAGAGGGACTAATGTAGGTGGATGAAGACAGAGAGAAGACGGAGTCATGGATGAAGCAAGAAAGACAGAACGGAACAAAAGATGGATAAAATTGCTCTCAATTCATTTCAATTTGATTCTTAAAGATTAACATTACCATCATTTGGCAGATTATCATTTAGACTGTGAAACTGTTGTACGATGTTTTCTTTTCTAAAGTCTGAAACAACAACCCTGCTGATGCCTTCAGGGAACCTCAGCTGGAGACGTTATAGCAGAGAACCTGACTGCGGTTTGGAGACGATATCTGGGGCCACTCCTTCATCCATGTTCACCAGTCTCTCTCTGACAGACTCAGCGGACTGCTCCTTTAAATGACATCAGTCCAAACTGCTGCAAGTTCACATTTTGCAATTAAAAACTAATAAAGTTATGAAATTGTGAACCAAAAAAGTTGCAAAATGGGAGCAGGCGCTTGTTCGTTGAATCCTCAATGTTTCTCAAGACAGAGAAGAATATATAACATTATACTACTACAGGCTCAGGCTCATGACTCAAACACTACACTACCCATGAGCCTCAGTTCCTGTGTTGAAAAGGTTCATCGTAGCACTACAGTTGCTGAATTCATCAATATATAAACTCTGAGCTTCAGCTTTTGCCCATATTCACACACATGGATTTTAAGCTCTGTGATTTCTGTACAAACATGTACTTGTACTAGTTGTAGTCCTTCTTCTCTTCTTCTTCTTCTCTCCTCATTTCTGTTTACACCAGCTTCTACCTTTGAGTTGTTCATGTTGGTTCAACCTGGAGAGTCTCTCAAACTGTTTGACTATGGGGAAAAATGATTGTGACACTCACTTCCAGAAGCCTGGACGTCTGAAATAACTCTGCATACATCAGTGAAGAAATACATATCTATTAAAATGCAGCTGTGGGTTTACAATAAGTAAACATCCTAATATTATTTAACTGAGAAAACGCAAACATGCAAAGATGAATCTTGACATTTTAAGAGTCAGTGTTGGATCATTCAAGTCAAAATCTGACCCAGTCCTTGTAAATACATGTGATGGAAAAGGGGGAGAGACACAGAGAAGGACCAGGAGGAAGGAGAGAGAGAGGGAGGATGAAATGAAGAGGGAGTGGAAACGAGGCAGGGCGAGAGAGATAGAGAGACAAAGAGAGGAGGAGAGAGAGAGAGAGATAAATAATTAAATGGCCCCGTTTGGCTGGAGAAGAAAGGAGAAATGGAGGGATGGAGAGAGGGAAGATGAAGAAGGGGAACAGAAGGCTGATCACACACACACACACACACACACACACACACACAGGAAGTGGAGCAGTCTCACACATGTTAATAATGTGTCCACACTCACACACACATAACATGCACACATATAGCTTCAACATGCAATTATCCCAAGTACCATCACACACACACACACACACACACACACACACACACACACACACACACGTCACAGAGTGCCGAAGTAGATATGAAACACACACATGAATACACACATTCCTATGCTTTCTATGTTAGATATCATCTATCTCACACACACACACTTGATATACCAGGAAGTCGATGTTCCTGCTGCAACAACAACACACACACACACTGAATGCTTTCAGGCTTCATACACACACACACACACACACACACACACATATTCCTATACCTGACATATTAAAAGGCATCATGCATCAAACACACACACTTGACCAGAACTGATTCCATTATTATGTCACATAATTTTCCCTCATATAAACACACACACTTGACAGCCATTTTCCAAGAAATTAAAGAAATGCCGTACAGTAACACACACACACACACACACACACACACACACACACACACACACACATTCCTGTGCCATCCATATTGAAACACATCAACCATCTAACACACTTGATATACCAAGGACTCGTCCATTATTGACTGCCTGATCTCATCTCACACACACACACACACACACACCTAAGCAAACACACATTAATACACACAAATTTTACAGCCATTTTCCAAAAAATCCAAAGGAAAATATTGTGTCACAAAATCACACACACACGCTTGACTGCAGGATCCACTCGTACACACATATAATGTTTCTGCTGCCAAAACACACACACACACACACACATTTGACAGCAAGGAAGCAATATCACATTCACACACTCACACACACACACTGTAACACCTAAAACTGACACGCACACATTTACGCACATTTTGCACACACACACATATGCTTTCCTGTTTTCACACACATAAACACACACACACACGACAGCCATTTTCCAAGGAATCAGAGGAAATGCATGAAGCAAAATCACACACACACACACACACACATTTCTATGTCACACACTCGCACAAGCAGCATCCTTCTGCATCCTTCCTGCACCAAACTGCAGCCAATCAATATGACATCAAAGAGAAAAAAAACACAATGGATGTGGATGAAAAGAGGAAGAGAGGATTTCCTGCCTTTACCTGCCGCCTGTGTGTGTGTGTGTGTTCTGCCTTTCACGGCGACTGAGAAAATACTGGAGAGGCAGAGCCAGGGAGAGAGAGAGAGAGAGAGAGAGAGAGAGGAAAACAGGAGGGGAGGAGGGGGAGAGATGTGTGGCAGAGGGGGGAGGGGAGATGACTCAGAGGGAGATGGAGAGAGGAAGAGGAGGAGAAGAGGAGGGTTAATTAAAAAGGAGGCGATGGGCGAAGGGGTGGGATGAAGGGATAAGGACGGGGTGCAGGAGGCTCTTCGCCCGACCGAGGAGGTAAAAATAGATGAAGGGAGGACTGGTTCTCTCTGCCTGTGCCTCTCTCTGGTGCTGCAGTGGGGTTCAGAGGATGTATATACAGTTACATAATCCATCCTTCTCCACCACACTCAGACATGATGATGCTGGGTGTGTGTGTGTGTGTGTGTGTGTGTGTGAGCCACACAACAACAACCACACGAGCTCTGAAAACAATGCAGCAGCAGAGAGTCGATGCTGGACAATGACGCCGCCAGGTGATCGATGTATTATGATTTGCTTGTTTAGTCCCATGATGGCTGATACTCAATGTTCCCCTGAGCAAGGCACTTAACCCCAGGTTGATCCAGGTGTGCTTCGAGGCAGCTGACAGGCCAGAAGATGAAAGAACAATCCCTGCATGACAAAAGGTCGAATCTGTAGAAGAAACATTGAAGAAAAATTTTGGAAATACACAAATGAATCTTCAGCCTCATGTATGTGTGTCAGCTGGAGTTGGGTGTAATTAGCCTAGCTTAGCATGAAGCTCATTAATGAACACACATCTCCTGTGTTTAATCTGGACATAAACAAATATAAAATGACACTTTGGGGGTTTTTTTGGCTGGTGTTTCTTGGAGAGCAACCTCTCGACGCAGTGACTCAGCTTCCCAAAGTCCTGTCATCACAGAGAAGTTGCCAGGTTTTGTATTATCATATCTGTACAGGGGCCAAAACCAGCGACTGTATCTGGCAACCAAGCTAGAGCCAGAGACACAGAAGTGATGGGCAGACAGGTGAAGTGGTTAAAATGGTTAGGTTCAGTCAACATGAAAATTTAACCAACAGTTTATTTATATGTATTTATAATATCTTGTGGACTAATTTAAAACTGTGGTTCAACCATATTTAAAGGCCTCAGGAACAAGTATTTTCTGCAGCCATGTCTCATTGGATTACAGTCATTTCTCTAATGTACTCTATATTATATTATATGAATTATAGCTTACATAACTTCAGGTTTTTTACGAAATTACTAGATTGATTTTTCGGTGTTAAAAGCTTCAGTCTGTACAAGTTGTGGTGTAGTAAACCTAAAAATTCCTGCATATTCACCCTGTGTGTAAATGTGTTTCAGATCAGTTCTGCACATTTGCTTTCCTTCATTGGTTCACTGTGAAATCACGTCGTTCCTGCTGCTCTAAAAACAGACCGGTGAAGTTGTTAATGTCGACTGGAGGGCGACACTGATACACATTGACAGGGCAACAGGGTGAAGCCAGTGTGTGTTCATGTCTGTCTGTGTGTGTGTGTGTGTGTGTGTGTGTGTTCATGTCTGTGTGTGTGTTCATGTCTGTGTGTGTGTGTGTGTGTGTGTGTGTGTGTGTGTGTGTCTGTCTGTCTGTCTGTGTGTGATCATATCTGTGTGTGTGTGTGTGTGTGTGTGTGTGTGTGTGTGTGTGTTCATGTCTGTGTGTGTGTGTGTGTGTGTTCATGTCTGTGTGTGTGTGTGTGTGTTCATGTCTATGTGTGTGTTCATGTCTGTGTGTGTGTGTGTGTGTGTGTGTGTGTGTGTGTGTTACCTTTATGTGTGATAAAATATCTCCACATGGATTATCTTGCTGTACCGGTTCTGTACTCTCATGTCTTTGTGTGTGTTTCTGGATGTGAGTGTATGCATGTGTGTCGATGTGTGAGTGTGAGTGTGTGAGATAATCTATAATTAAATTCCTGAGTTTAATGGGATTATCTTTGGGAGACAAGCAGCACAACGTCCTTGACATCCATCCCCCTGGTTAGTCATGGGTGAGCGATGATGGAGACACAGAGAGAGAGAGAGGGAGAGCGATGAAGAGGGGGTGAGAGAGAGAAGAGAGGAACCAGGAGGCAGCAACAGAGAGAGGAAGAAGAAAAAGAGCAGTGAGCAGAGATCAAAGTGCGATGAAATGCCTGTGAAGTGAGAGAAAGAGAGAAGCCATCCGGAGGGAAAGGCTAATGGAGAAGTGCCTTGCATTGTAATTATCTCATTTTCTGCTGCATTACCACTGAAGGTCGACTGGCCTTTCCCTCTGCGAGCTCCCCTCCACCTACACCTCTCCACGGCCGCTCGGGCCAGCCAAAACAAACACTTCCATCCCCGTTAAAGACGTAACACACAAAGTCTTCATTGTTTCCCCTTCGTCTTTAATATTCTTCCATCGATTTCTTGTTGCTGAACTCGCTCTGTTCTGCTGCTCATGCTCAATACACACTTCACTTTTTGTTTAGTTTAATTGAAATAAACACATCATCTGATAAAATCTATCAGATGTATCAGTGTTAAAACTATTGATTAATTAATAGCGGTCAATGATACTCAACTGTTTTTTCAGTACTCAAGTAAATCTTTTGGAATCAAGTCTCAAGTTTTCATTTCGTTTCTGTGACTTATAAAATCCATCACTGAGTCTGATCCAGATTCTTCTTCCATGTAGATGAGTGGATCGTGCTGAATGCACAGGCGACACTGTGACTCTGAACCCAGCTCCCACTGTCATCCTCTGTTACACTGTATATGTTTAGTAAAGCATGAAGAGCTATGAATCATTTGGCGTCTATACATCCATGCACAGTGAAGCGGCTTCACTTTTAGCTCACATTATCCACCTGTGTGGCCTGACATAGAGCTCATCATGGATGAAATTCATATCATGGGACAACCTTAAATGATTGCAAAATGCAGAACCATTGTTTACCTTCAAATGCAGCTTGCATGAACATATATTTTCAGTCAAGATCCCACATTTACCAAACATGCCAAAAGGCTGGATTAACGGTGCACAGGACAGTTTGAATGTCAAAAATAAAAAATGATTTTCTCTTTTTGTATTTACTTTAAGGGAAATGTAAGAGCACAGAGCTGAGACATATACACACATATACACAGTATGTTACCTGTAAACATACTGCACCTACAGTTGACCAGAAATCTATGGAGATGCCTTGTCACCACCTTTAGGTTGTGCTAAAGTGTCTGAAATGGTTCTGTGAAAACAGGAAACACTGACAGTCTTCACTTCATCTCCCTCTGCTGGTTATAGAGAAACTGTCTCTCAGTCTGTATCATCTTCAATACACAGCTGTGGAAATAAATGCCCATTTTAAGTTATGTTTGCTCTTCATAATTAATATAATGTATAAATACATTAAAAGTTGTGGTTGTCTAAAACATCACAGTACTGTGTTGTGTTCAGTGTGGAGGCTCGTTCTTGACCTCACACACATCTGTAACACGTATTCCACTCAGGGTAACTCAAGGTTCCCTTACTAGCCTTTTCCACATCACACTTCCTCCTTGAGTGGATGGAACTTGCTCATGTGCCAACTGTTTGTTAAATTTAATAGAATCAGCAAGCAGAATAGCAAGTCTCTTCACTTTTAATAAATTTGTTATATGATTAATACAAACGTGCATCACAAATATGAAAAGATACATTTGAAACAATAAAAATAGTCGGTGACAACAGAAGAAGAAACAATGGGGACTTGTTGATCTATCATTAAGAGCTTCAGACAAATAGATTTTTTTTTAGATTACATTTTTAAGAAGACTTTTTAATCCATGAGATTTAATAATATCATTGTAAAGTTTGAGTTCCTTTGAGAAATTTAAAAGTTAAAATTTTTTATCCTTATTTGTGGGGAAAAAAAGGGACCAGACATCAAGTTATGGCAACGCGAATACATTACATACATCAACAACAATAATTCTCGTGGAACCTGAACGTGCCACATGTCATGTTTCCGACTTCCGCACTGAGCGAAGGGGGAGTTTACGGGAAGCACCTGAACGCAGCACAGTCCCAGCTCTCCGGCGGCTGAGAAGAGAAAAGGTAACTGGCACTGTCACCGTCTTTAACTCTGATTTACCGACGATGAAAACTAAAATATGAGCAAAGAGACATAAAATACTTCAGTCTGACTCTTTCCATTGTAAAAGCTGTGACTGTTAGCCTGCTGACAGCTATCTGTGCTAACCGGCAGCTGTCAAAACAAACGATTTCCTTTAGCTAACTGTGCTAGCTGGGCTGTGAAATCTGTGCTGAAAGTTACCGGTCAGATTGAGTTTGGGAACCAGAGCAGCTACAGAGCCCAGTTTATATGAGACAGCATACATGAAGCTCTGAAAAGTGTTGTTTTATTTCCATGTTTTGTCCCCTTCTCATTTCAAACTTCTCTAAAACTGGGCTTTTTGTTGTGGGTGGGGGTCTGACGGATGTAACTTCATGCTAGCTACCGTTAGCCAACCTTGCTAATCTCGCAGGAGGAAACTTTCAACTTTTAGGTTTAGCTGCTTATAAAAACTGTCAACAACTAACTCAATAGCACGATAGTGTCATAACCTTAACTGTGTAGTAACTAACTAACTAACGATTAAGACTATAAATAGGTTTTTGTAAGTTCTCTATGCACAGTTTTCTACGCGGAAGTGACTGAAAACATTTAAATGGGTGAACATCATATAATTAACAGCTCAGAAAATGACTTAAATTAAACTGATGATTGATGGGCTGTTAATGTTCTTATGTTGTCACCTGGCAGCTATTATTAAAGAGTTGACAGCATTTCTAGTCTTATGTGCTTGATCTGACAGAAAAAGTTGATAATTGATTTCATCATCTCATATAAACCTAAAGGATCAAACCCTTGCTTTCATTTCTTATTGTGAAGATTTACTTCCTGTTTTCATAATGAGTGTAGTGGACTATAGGTGAGAAATGATTAGAGCTGAAACGATCAGTCGATCCATCAAAAGTTCATAGACAGAAAATTAATGTCTTATCTTATTTTGATAATGGATAAATTGCAGTTTCTTATGTTGCAGCTTATCAAACATGATAATTTGCTGTTATAATTACAGCCAACAGTCCTCAGATTGGAGAAACTTGTACCTGAGAATACTACTTTTTTTTTTTTTTTTACTACAAATCGATTAATTATTCCTCTGCGGCAAACAATTATTTTCATTATTCAGTTAAAGTAAAAAAAATCACTTCATCAACTAACTTTTCAGCATTAAAACCATGAAAGTTGATGAAGTTAAAGTGTAGTCGGGTTGTTAAAATAAAAACTGAACCAGTAATGAGAATAATCAGCTGTTGCATCTGCAAAATCTGCAAATTGCAAAACAGGATCAAGTTGATGGTGATAACATTGTATAAAAGAAACAACAGTGCATTGAAAAAAACATGTTCGCCACTAATTCTGCACTTTCCACAATTGTCTGTGTGTGTTTGTGTGAGATATCTGTGAGGAGTAAACTATGCAGACATAACTGGTGTCATGGTCCCTGCAGATGACCAGTTAACTTGTCCCTGACTCATCAGAGTTCAGCTGAGTGCTGCTGCTGCCAAAAGGCCCAAACAAAGAGCCAGTGATGGCTGCCCATACCCCTTTACCATTGTCCACCTTAATGAAGCGGCAGCCTGGGTATGTGAGCTGCTCAGCGTCTGGACGGTCACAGGATCTCCAGCCTCTGTGTAGTAAACACAGCCTTACACAGCTGCCACTGTGTCTGCTAACTGTCAGGCAGTCTGTCTGCTTACGGACGCTCGTGGCATCCCGGTCGACCTGTCACCTGACACATACAGGCTGAGGGCTGTGGGACGTTTACACACAGCTGAAACATTCAAGACGAGATGAATTGGCAAGATTTTGTTTACAGGTTACAGTACATTTATTCTCAAAGTTAATCAGCTCATAAAATCTCTCACTAGCAGCTCTGTGTTCAGAGTGTAGTAAGATCCTGCAGAAATCATTTACAACTATATACTTACTTCAGTGTAATATTGAGTGTTTGAGTAGCCTGAAGCTGTGATCTTTTCTGCCATGTTTACTTTTTTAAAAACTACTTAATTATTTGATAATCAACTCTCGACTAATCATTTCAGCTCTACGTTATTGTCAAATTTCAACTGAAAGCATGAAATGCAAAAGAAAGTACTTTACTTATATAGTCTCACCAACTGCCTAAAATGCTGCTTAAATCTATTCAGTTTGTCCAGATGTGGACGGGAAAAAAACATGAATCTCTTTGCATTGGTGAAAATGAAAATTTGAAGTGTTTAATTATATGTCAAGCAATCAATTCAACTAACCCTTTCAGAGGTAAATGTAATAACTGTAAGTGAGTTATATTACACACAGTCTCAAGTTTTGTATCTTGTCTCATCTAATTAGAGCTCTAAAGAGTTCTAACGTAAAGAAGTGTCTCCAGAGATCTTGTCAATAACCAAAGACTTTCTCGTTTCCCATCTCCTCTGTCCTTCTTCTCTCCATGATTTCCTGCTGGCCACCTGCTCCTCAGATGCAGACTATAAAGTGTGTGGTTGTGGGTGACGGTGCGGTGGGAAAAACTTGCCTGCTCATCTCTTACACCACCAACAAGTTTCCCTCTGAATACGTCCCCACGGTGAGTAACTTTGACAACACTTTTCATTTACTGAAGCAAGCTGATCAGAACTGACATGAAAGTGCAGACATACAGTAGCAAGACCTCGGTGCCCTTGCAGCTTTTTCCTGTCACACAGGAAGTGGCACTTGTTTGTTTATAGTTTGTTTGACTCAAACCGGCATAGACTGTGTCGCTTTAGCAGTCTGTCACCAAAACAACACAAGTCCGTCTCAGTATACAGACACTCCTGTATGTGCAGTGTGCACAGAGGTCTCCTCTTCAGTGGGAGATTATTACTGACATATCAGGTGTGCTCACATTTGGCTTTACCTTCAAATAATCTGGTTTCAATAATATAATAATATAATAAGTTGAACTGTTTGCTTGCTTAAAACCTGTTTAATAACCTGGCTGGGTTGTTTTGAATTGTTGGATTTCATTATAGCCATGTTCCAGATGTTAGATCCCAGGTCTCTGACTACAGTGTTATCAATGACAGGAATGATCTCTGAAACAGCAAAACTAAAACCCACTTTGTCATAAACTTCAATACTTTTTTTATGCCATTGTTTTTACCACAATTTATTTTAATATAGTTTTTCTTTAGAAGGCTGAGCCCAAGTGGAATCAAACCTGCACCTGACAGTATCATTGACGTGATCTGTAGAAACCCAAACATTTCTGAGTTTGAAAAACTGAAATTGTTGTTTGTACGTTGAAGCTCACAAACCTCAAACTATCTGGTACTTGCTGTTTGGGTGGATTCTTTGAATTGCAGTCCCCTGTGTGTGTTTCTGTGTGTAGATATACTGTATATGTGTGTGCTTGCTTATTTTCATGCACCTGCAAGTTAGAAAATTAGAGATTCTGTGGAGTTTGTCTCCCGACACGTCCTGTCTGATTTTTCACTCCGCAG
>JBBMOC010000814.1:0-19300 GCA_037975185.1 Centropyge bicolor
CCCCCCTCAATTGGCTCTGACACTGCTCAAACAACACAGGGAGCAAGAGGGGGCCAACTTGTTCCAGCAGAGGGAGGAGGGGGGGCTGGATAGGATGGGTTGTCGCGGAGGGAGGGAGGGGGGTGCTGTCTGAACGTGTCCTAGTCATGGGTGGTCTGACTCGCCGTGTGCCGGGCTCCATATCTGGAAGAGAAGTTGCGAGAGAGGTGTGAACGCTAACGAGCAGGAAGAGCAGCGCTGCTATGTTTTCCAGCCAACGAGGTCAGGAGGTGACGTGTAAAACACACTGTGATGTTCGGCTCTCATTGATCCTAAATTGCATTCTTGAGTAGGAAACCACAACTTTAACTTGAGTATAGAATGTCATGAGAAGTTGGCATGAAAAGTGCTTCGGTCAAAACCGCTGACACACAAAACAAACGGATGCAGGCCAAAGTTTGTCGCGGCGGTTTTTCTCCGTGTTCTCGCTGCTGCTCCGTAATACTTTGTCCTTGCAACTTTAGTGGCATTTGCAGCATGAAGGTCAACGGTCTGTGGTCTGTTCAACCAATCAGAAATAATGTGCTAACAGGGGAGTCCACCCCAGCCCGCTTCTCCTGATCCAAGCTGGAAACATGGCAGTGACTTTTGGTCTAACACATGATTTTGAACCATAAGATTATCAAATTAAAGCGAGAAATGTCAAAAAATCAGATGAGGTTAACATATGTTTCAGCTGAAAAACCACCACTAATGTGATCCGCTCACATTTTTTTGCATTAGCCCGTCCACTCCTGCGGCAGTCCCCCACACTGCCGAGATTCCCCGATGACCCCCGGGTCGGAATTGTTAAAATATCTGAGACAATATTATCCTTTCCAACGCTCTCTCTCTCCCTCCGTCCTCCTGTGCTTTTTGTCTCACACACAGTATTTCATTGCCTTTCGTGCCGCGGGGAGTCTGCTGTCGACCGTGGCGTTTTAAATCTTGGAGTGAGAACACACAGAGCGGCTGGTGTTTACAGTACAGCCACACCGGTTAAAAATACCCTCCCCTGGAAGTACAGTCATGGCGTTTGCTCCAAAACACCGAGAAAAATAAGAGTCGGTGCAAAACAAGCTGGAGTGCATGAGTACAGTAGTGAAACGCTTTCACATAGAAATTCATGAATTCACTGAGGCTCCAGTTTTGTGTGCTTGAGGTATAAATTAACAAAATAGCAGTTGTACCTGAATTTTTCACTCTCCACACTCTCTCTCAGCTCAGGGCTCCATAATTCAACAAATAACCGGGATTAAAGTGAACAAAGCCCCTCACTGCCCTGTTATTGTCTCATCATATTCTGAGCTCTCTCTCTCATGTTTTTAATGTGTTTTCAAAATGTGTGTGTGTGTGTCTATGTGTGTGGAAGAAAGCAAGCCTGGTATGACACTAACACACACACACACACACACACACACACACATGCACAGCCTCGCTCCAGGCCTTCTGCTAGTTCAAAGGTAGGCTTGCTAAATGATCCAAGGGAGGGACGGTTCACTTGTTAATGCCATAAAAGAAGAAACGTGGAGGAGCGAGAGGAACATGCATCAGAGACAGGAAAACTCTTTTTACATTTTATAGGCTACATCTACATCAATCTGACCCTGTTATTCATATTGAAGAGAACAGTGTTATAAGATTCAAATGTGCTTTTTTTTTTTTGCTGTCACTTCATATTGGAAGTGGCTAAAACTCTAGCTGTGTGAACATGGGGTTGTTTGTAGTAATGCAGGATAATCATGAGGGACCTGAACTAGTTACCACTGTACATACACTCCAACACAGCTTCAACAGTTGTGTTTTGATGAGTTTGTGTTGATTATACTATTTACATTATAGATGATGCTCCTGCAGTTTTACATAATCTCGAGGCCCAATTTGCAAAATCTAGATTAATTTACTTCATATTTTTACATTTTAATCATTTTTTTTTTATCTTAATCAAATTATTAGCACAAACAAAAGCTTATTAGTGCAGGTAGTATTACAGAAAAGAAGGTTGGTGTCAGGGTTCCTGAAGCTTCATTGCACCAAAAGTTTGAGGGTCTCTTGGGGGTCTGTGTCTGTGTTGACTTACAGTATGACGTCAAGAACCAAAAAGCTTTTAGAAATTGAAAGTCAGTATATGGAACTTTGATTGGCGCTGATGCTCATAGAAAGTTAAGGTCAGTTGAAAGAGATCCTCACACACACACACACACACACACACACACACACAGGGGATGTTTTGAGTGTGCGGCGGTGGCAGATCACCTTTACCTCCACCTCAGATTTCCTCCATTTGTCTCTCTTCAGCTGTCTGTCAGCACTCTCTCTGTCTGCCCTGTTTTCTTTACGTCCTCTTCTCTCCTTCCTTTGTTCTCCCTCACTCCTTTCTTTTCACATCTTCCCACTTCTTTTTTTTTCCACTCCATCTCCTGTCACTGTCTCTCTGCTCTTTCCCATTCCCAGCATTCCTCTCTGAGTCCTTCCCTGGCCTCTTTTTTTTTTTTCTCTCCTGACTGGAGTCTTTCTCCTATTCCTCCAACTCCCTTACTTTTATTTTCCTCTGACCTTTACACCCCCTCTCCTCCCTTCTCTTTGTCATACTCTTTTTTCCCCCCGTCCTGTCCCCATCATCTTTTCCTCCACCTTCCTTCCTCTCTCTCTCCCTTCCTCCTCGCTCTATCTCTCCCTCTGTGATATTCATAATGAGAAAAGCAGCGGACGAGAGTTAACACACACCTGGCCCAGTTCTGTCTCTACAGCTGTCGCAGATAACCTTTCCTCTGCTGAACGAATAGGTCACTCTCCTCTCCTCTCCTCTCCTCTCCTCTCCCGCCTCACCTCCTCCTCTACTTCTTCAATCACTCTTTTTTTTTAAATCTTTATCTCTGCAGCGCGTTTAACGGTGACCCAGACAGCTGCGAGGAAACATCTGGGAAAGCCACACAAGCCGGTGTCGAGCATGGCCGGGGAGGAAAACATCCCAACATATCCCATAACACAAGCTAACAAAGGCCGTCGCTCTGTGGATGCGTGTTGTATTTCGCCGTGCGGGGAGAGTGATTCCTGATGTGAGTCAAGTGAGCGGTCTCTGCAGTGTTGACTCACGACTCACAGCAGCGGTGGCGGCGGTCGATCACTTACTATTGTGATTACTGTGTTTCTTGGCGTCTTCGAGGGGGTGCTCTCGGGACGAACCGTCGCTGTATACCTGTAGATATGTGCAGTTAAATGCATTGTGAGCTCCAGGATTTTCAGTTTTTCAAGAAGGAAACAGAACCAATTTTCTAAAACTAAATTGTCCCCAGGCTGCTGCTGTAAGAAAATACTGATCGCCACGATTTAGAGCAAAGCAAGCCCAGCACAGAAGATACGTCTGGTCATGGAAAGTGGAGAGAAAAATATAGTCAAGACACAAATGAGCTTCTCAATATGCACCATCATCCCGAAGTCTTTAAAGTAAAAAACGCTAAGATTGTATTGCCAGGTTTCCCTATCTGGAGAAAAATGGAGGATGGATGCTTTTTTATGAGGATTACTCAAGTTTGCATCCGCTGCCGGCTTCTTCTCCAGTAGCTCCATTAAAGCTCTTCAGTAAAAAAAAAAAATGGCGGTTGCAGGTGTGAACGTTTGCAACAGTTCAAATGTGAAACAGCTTCTGCAAAATGGCATCAATCATCCGTCCAGGGCTTCCATCTAAAGCCTGACTGTTGGATGTTTCTGATAAACAAATAGAGAAGGCGAACCCAGCCCTGAGACGCAGATGGCTGGATGAAACACTCTGGTGGGATGCTGGCTGGTGGTTGGTTGCTGTACCCTCCCTTGGCACGAGCTTTTACAGGGAGCTTAACAGAGCGAGCACACATGTTTTTTTGGAGCGGTTAGCCCTCACATTTAGACTCATCATTACCCACAACCAGCATCTATGTTCTCATTATTTTTCCACTTTTTTTTTTTTTTTTTGCAATCCAGACATGTCGGTTTTTCTTATTTTCTGCATTTTGTCTGTGCGTGGCTTATGTAAGGGCCAATAAAATGCCAAATGGAAATCATTACGCTTTCTCATATATTTCTGTATGTTTACTCTGAGCAGCAATTCCCTGTGAGGCGTTTTCTACTTGTGTGCATTTGTTGGAAATTCTATTCAAATTGCCTTATGGGGCCATGTGCTTCTTCAACCTTGGTGGCCCGACCTCTGACCTCTGCAGTGGATTTACGTTATCTTCAGGTCATCAGAACATCTGCAACAGGCGGTAAATCCAGTCAGAAGCAAGCAATAAGACACGTCTTTAAAGGCTTACAAGCACAAAAAAAACTTTATTGAGAAACATCCTTCTGTTTTTAAGTTTCATCTGAGTTCAACTTTTCAGCTCTTCCATTAGTGACAAGAACTATTTCCTTGCCTGAATTAAAATATGGTCATGATGGAATGTTTTTAACAGTGAAATGCAACACAGCTGTCACTTGGCCTTTGTCGCGTTGGACACAGTGAGAGACGGCTCTCAGAGGTTTACGGAAAAAGATCACGCAGGTCGTGGCAGACTCGGCGATCCTAATGTAGTCATGAGGTCATAGGCTCACTCAATGGTGCGTGACCCCCCCCCCCCCCAGCCTCTGGCCTGTCTGTGCAGCATTGTGGCGGCATTTGATGTGTCCATGGCCTTTTGGTAGCAGTAAATTGAGTGTGAAACTGCATGTTGCAAAGCTGCAACTGGAGCCTTGTGGGTGCGCGTCTGTGTCTGTGCGTCTGTGTCGATAAAAAATCAAATGAAATGAAATGAGCTCTTTTACAGTAATACAAATTATAAAGCAGTTTTTCAGTTGCAGGAGGCTCGGTGGTTGAGATTTTAATGTAGCTGTCTCACAGTAAGAAGAGCTTGGGAGTGGGTTCCTGGCCCTCGGTCTTCCTGTATGTGGCCTGCGTGTTCACACTGTCCTCAGTTCATAGACATGTAAGTTAAGTGTATTGGAAAGACTCAGTCACCCATAGTTATGATTATACATCACACTTAATGGCAATCTACTGTATGCTGGGTTACACACAGTTGCACCACGACCTGGAAAAGGAAGAGGCAAAAATGAATGACTTTTCAATGCACCCCATTATATTATTTAACCATATGTGAGGTCTTGACTCCATGTTTTGGAAAGTCTTCATTATCTGCATCCATCCCACAGTGGCCGACTGTACTCCATCCTCAGGGTTATTCTTGCCCTTCTGCTGTCTTCACATCACTCCCCCTCTGGGCCACAGGTGGGCCTTTTTTCCACCAAAGTACAAAGCACCTCTCCTTTAAAAAAAAGCTGTTTCCGTGTCAACATCACAACCTTATTACTGCTGCCATTCCACTGTGTTAAGTTTGCTCATAAAGTGTGTTAACTCTGCCATTAATGAGTGTTAAACATAAACTACCGGCCCTTGACAGAGTCTCCAGAGATGGGGGACGTGAAGTCGACTTCCACTCTCCCTTTTTGCTCTCCCTCCTCCCCCCTCCGCTGGCCTCCCCACGCGGCCAACAAAGCTGCGCTGTTCGGGGCCGGAGCAAATTTTCTCACAGGATAAGTCTCCCGACACACATGGCAGTTTGGTTTTATTTACTGGCTGCTGTTGTTGTTGCTCCCATGTGAAAGCTCGTACTTGCTTTTAACCGGCCTGTGTTTTTTTTTTTTTTTTGGTGATGCATCCTCTGAGGCCTCTTTGGAGCTCTGCTCATTTCCTCTCCCAAGCCAGCAGCCTTGATTGTTGTCACTTAAACAAGCAGTGGGTTTGTTGTATTGCATCTGCGACTGGGACAGTGGTGCTGCCAAATGCTTCAACCTGAACTCTGTTAATCTAGATTTTTTTTCATCCTGTCAAACAAGGAACAATTTCTTCTTTATTGCTGTTGATGAATAGCACTCACTCTTTAGAGTCATATTTTTCGGTACAATCTTCTTAATTGCGTAATGGCCCTCCTCACATGTTAAAGTTGAGGTGAGCTGCACACAGAGAATCTTTGTCTCTGTCAATGTTGGAAGGTCATCGCCTCAGTGATGGGTTTGTACGCTGAAGGTTAAGGTCATACATTAGCCCTTAAGGCAGATTTGCGGTGGTCCAGGCAAATTAGCAAACATTTTCCCTCGTAATCCCTTAATGACGAGGGAGGGCTGTCAGCCATATTGGACTGAAGAGACTCATTACTGGAGTCGTAATGAGAGGACAAGAGGTTCCTTGTAGCAGCTAGCAGGGTTCACGTGTTGGCCGGCCACTTGCCAATCGCCTTTGTCCGACCGAAGTCAGCTGCCGCCTCACAGATAAAAGACAAGAGGCTTTTGTATTGCTCTACGCTACTTTCCAATGCAGATGTCTTAGATGGATGCACAAAGTTTAGCCTGAAGGAAGACGATGTTTAAGACGTTGGCCAGAAAACAATATTAACAAACAAAACTGATGATTGCAGGATTCAGTCCCACTTGATTGGCAGCGCTGAATGAATTTGAAGACAATGATCATTTAATGGTGAAACTTTTGGAAAAATTGCACAGGAGAGAACGACTGAGTGAAGGGATAGAAAAGATTACTTGAGTGTAATTACAGTAAGTTGAGAGGATATGATTCATGTGGAGAGGCTGATGCAGGACGAGCTGCCGTTGACCCGAGCTAGCGTTTGACTCTTCCACCCTGGAGGAAAGTGTAAAGGTTGAAAACTCACTCAGAGAGGGAGGAAGAGTGAGTGGCAGCGCTGTTTCTTTTATTATCAGCACTTATTCAAAGAAGATGTGGATGGTAGGAGTTAACCCACCTGTGGATTGGAAGCAGATGCAGGCACGTCATTCAAGTTTCAAACCTTAATCGCTCTCTGCATCTGGCTCCCTCCTCTCGGCCTTGTGGACAGAACAGCTGAAGGTAAGCTACCTAGAGGGTGGGGGTGAGGGGTGTGAGGGTGGGAAGGAGAAGTGTGAGAGAAGAAAGAGTGGTGGTTGTGTCAGGGACACACTGCCGTGATTTAAGGGGCTGAATATTCCTCTGTAGGTTACAGTTGGAGTCGAGCCATTTGAATCAGGTTGGGAAAGGGCGTGAGAGCAGGAGAAGAAGGAGAGGGAGTGGATCGAAGGTGGAGGGTCTGAACACACATGCCAGGCTGAACCTATGGGATTGGGAGGTGGGTGCATTGTGGGTCAGGTGCTTCAGGACAGGATGATATATCAAAAGTGAAATTTAAACATTTTTTATGACCCTTCTTGGGAAGATAGGGATTTGCAAGGATCACTATCACAGAACAATATTCGACTTTGCCCAACATTTCATCACACCCTGCCAATCAATTCATCCATCTATCAATGCAGAATCACACCTAAGTCATGTGAGTGTGTGTCGGCATAGAAACCAGCAAACATCGCCCCTCTTTTCCTCACTGTCCTCAGATCTGTGCTGGCTGATATTAACTTCCCTGAGCTTGACAGGGGCCATTAGTCTTGAGGAAGAGGCTTGAGTTACAGTGTTTAAGGGGTAAAGATCCTCCGGTGCAGGCAGCAGTATATACAGTGTGTTATACAATAGCCCAGACTGCAGAGAGGAGGAGAGAGAGGGAGAAGCCATTGGACAGACAGTATTAGAAGAGTGGCAGCCAGTCGGCCTATAGTGGCAGATGCTGTGAGATGGTGACCCCCTCCCAGTCATTCATCCTTAGAGTGGAAGTGAACTTTTCTCATGTGCTGTTACCTAAGCATGTTATTGTGTTTGATTTTCTTGACTTGATGTCACTGCATAGGACCAGCCTTAAGTACTTGGGGCAAAACACATATGAATACTATAGTGATACAACTGTGATGCTACAGTAGACATGTATATTGTGGGTTAGTAAGAAAACCTTAATGTAGCAAATCTGAAGCAGGCCGGCTACACTCACTGGGCTCCGCCGTAGGGTCTGTTCTTTCTGCTGACTGTGCTGTTCCCCAGGATGTTTGACTTCTCCTCATGATCACTGCGCTGCTGCCCAGATGTGTTGAATGAGCAGGAGGAGGAAGGGCCTGGTCTCAGGGGGCCTTCTGGCTGTCTGCTGGTCAGCATCGTTTCCCCGGTGCACACTGGAGAGAGTGAGAGGTAATGTCCTCTCCCACATCCAACAAACCTCCACTCGATGACTGATATCTGGGTCAGTCCAGCGGCGGTTGCACTCCCACCCAGCGCTCACTTCCTCCTCTCCCTCTCACACAGGAGGTTGCTGGATTACATGCTTTGGTTATTTAGTACTGACAAAATGCAAGATAGGCCAGACATAAAGGTCCAGGGCTGAATTTACTGTGCTGTCAGCTGTCAGGTGTGTGACTGTGAAGCTGCAGCACATTTCTTCTGGATTGACCTGGTGGTGTCACAGTAGGAAACTTTTCAACTTAATATTTCACCACTGCACTTGAGGAATACCCACAACACCTTGTTCACAGCTCAGGCACGAGGAGGGACGCTAACAGATGACAGCTTTATACCAGATGCAAGATCATTAGCACAAGAAACAAGTGATATCCAGAGTGGAGTTGCTTCACTACTTCTTATTGTAGATATATTTTTAGAGGGTCCCTCCAAACCAAAAGTTAAGGACAAAGATTCTGACTGTTTCTCGTGCTTGGCAGAAAGTTCCTCTTCTTGTTTTGTGCATTTCACATTTGTCCATTTACTCGTTCAATTACTGAGTTTTAATGGATATCAGGTGAGATCTTAATATAAATGATGCACACACACATAGTTCCATAGTTTGCATTCATTCACAGACACAGACTGTTTTCATACACTACCTGTACCTGCAGGTGAGTGAAATCCAACCATGCTTCAGCCCTTTCTTGTATGTACATTTGCATTTGTGCATACTCTCTGAGTAGTTGTGCGGGTGTGTGAAACAGAGAGAGGGATGTGTGTTGATCTTTATGTGTGGGTATGTGCTGGCCTTGTTTTCCCAGGTCTCCAGTCCAGAGTAGCACTTGGCGCTGAAAACCCCGCCTGTAACACTTTAATAGCAGAGTTGTTTACTCTTTACACCAGCCCACTTCACCCCCATTTTGGGTGGGATCCTCTGCCGTTGGCGTAGCAGCATTTAGACGTTTTTTACAGCTTAGCATGCTCAACGCCATCTTGCAAACGGATTTTATGGCCCAGTGGTTCTCGTGTGTGTGTTTTTATAATAACTGCAGGTTATGCAATCAAACTTGGGAAAGTCAGCTCAGCCAAACGCTTGATCGTCGAGCTTAGCTTCTCCTGTAAACTCAACAGGTTACTGAAGGTGTGTGTATGCAGTGCATGTATATATTCTTGATGTTATGGTTCTAGTTCTTTTACAGTGTAGCTGTGTTCCAGGTATTGCAATCCTGCTGAGCTGTGTTTTGCTTTATCGTGCAAGAAAATCATGAATACAGCAAAATTTCATATTAGGTGAACAGAGTCTTAAGTCAGTGGCCGTGCATCAGCAGGCTAATGTCCAGTAAGTCAGTCGTTATTGCAAAATAAGCTCTGACCGGTCAGGCCCAAACCCCAATGTGAAAGTGGTCGTGATATAATGACCAGCTTACCGTGTGTTATCCCACATATATACAATAACCGCTGCAAATGACCCCACAAAGCCTCAACTCCAACCACAATTACCCTTCTAAAGGCTAGGTGCAACATTCCAGAGGAGCTGGAGATTATCCCATTGAACATGTGACATTTTCACAGATGTTCCCGGGAAAATGTCAGAGCAGCACCTTGCAGCACCACGGGAGCACGCCACATTGTTAGCACGGGTGGCCCCGGCGAGAACAAGACCCCCGAGCCCCAGCAGCGACTCACACAGGGAATTTGTTAGCTTTATCTAGAGAGCAACACATGACAGTCTGCCCAGAAGGTTTTACTCTATGCACTTTATTCATCTCACAGCAGCCAAGAGGGCTTCGACATTACTCTGCACAAAGCCTGAAGAGGGGAAGTGCCGTTACAATATGATGATTAAAGGTGATTAGTGCTTGCCAGGAAGTTGACATTTTCAATATCTGGCTGCAGCAACAGGCCTCGCATTGCACGCACTCTGAAAGTTTTCCTCTTGTGAACAGAGCAGTGGGAATGTATCAGCGAGGGAGGAAAAGCTGATCAGTTTGATAGGCTGTGTGTGTGTGTGTGTGTGTGTTGCAGCATGGTGTTAACAACTTCAGTGTTCCTCAAGTAAAAAACGTGGCCCTGCTTTGGTCCTTTTCCTGTGACGAATTTCGGATAATCAAAAATGCATTATTAAAATCTGCTCTTGTTTTGCATGAGAGTGAAAGTGTGTTCTCCTTGTAGTGAGTGTAGTTTGACAAATATATCAGATTAGTGTTAAAAGCTGGTATGTAAAGCAGTGTTTCACCGCCTGCAGGGGCTGCTCCAACTGAGCGAACATGAGCACCCACCCTGAGTTTTTCCATTTGTCCTTACTTCAAACAACATGTAGAGCAAAATAAAGAAATCTTACATTATTAAACATTATTAAGTGTTAGCATTAGTTGTAGCTGTCACAACAATGAGGAGACAAGGTGGTAAGAGGAAAGAGCGACGCATCAGCCTAAATGAGTCATTTTGTCAGCAGGCAGTCGGTGTATCGAGAGGTGGGGGGGGGGGCATTCATTTTCCACCGCTGTCCTCAAATGTGCCAAGCCCAAACACCACGCTGAGACAGCAGCCAGCTGACTTAGTGGCTGCACTCTGTCTGTCCTCAGCACAAGACACTTCAGCTAATGTTCTGGGCTGCAGCATTAGCCGCACTGGGTAGAAGTATGTTTGCCTTGGAGGTGGCAGCAGAGCCGGTGAGCACTGCCATCCATGTCAAGTGGTACACCGTATAATACAGTCCCGGGCGAACTTGGACGCCTGGAGTGAGGAATTACATCTGCGGTTGTTTCAACACGAGCCTGAAGTGGTCGGCCCGGAGGCGGCGTCGCATCCAGAGGTCAGGAGGGGTGTAATTAGGGGAAATCTGTTTAAATATTTTAACATATTTATTGATGCTCTGTGACATGTGGAATTATGTCCCTCTTGCGTCAGGACTGCACAGGCTTCCCAGTAAGTTCTCTTTAGCGGCGAGCCTCCATCTGTCCTCACTGGAAAAATCGCATGAAGTCTCCATCAGCAAAGCCGACTGTCCGCACGTTTCTCTCTATCAATACTCTTTGCAGGCGTCGATAAATCAAGCGCACCCTGAGGCAGTTAGGAGTTGGCATTTCTTCCATTTTCGCTCGCTGGCGTCCGGTCAACACCCTCCTCTTTAGCTTTGAACTTGGAGATTTTACTGTGAAAAGAGCAGATTTCTGTCTTTCTCCTCTCTCTCTTTCTCTGTTTGTCCTCCACTCCACCTTCAGTTTCCACCACACGGCCGTCATCGCACACACACTTTCCACAGCTCGTCTCTTCATTCAGTCGCTGCAGCTTTGGAGAAGAAGGCGGTCCAGAGGTCACAGAAGCACTGTGGTTTCAACACAGGGTGGAGAAATAGGAATTTGAAAAAAACAAGCTTCGAAGTCTGCGTAAGTGCTCTTGAGCAAGGCACTGAACCTCTGAGTCCTCCGGAGCTGCTCGTCAGCCAACACATGAAGACTTCCAGACATGAGAGTGTGGAACATTGTGAGTGTGATGCATACATGCTAAGTCAACCTTCCCTGGATAAATAAAAATGTTCAGATGTCCAGATCGAGGTCCAGTCTTCCTCACGACCCACTGCACACACGTCAAGGCCCGAGAGGCGCTTTTTATGGTGCAACATATTTTTGTCGTAAATCCCGAAAATTCAAAAGCCTGTCTTTTTCAGCATTTTTTAAAAATGTATCTGTCAGGCCAGAGACACAAAACATGGCGCTTCTCCAAACGTCTGGAATTTGAGCATGCTCAGAAGATCGTAAAAAACTCAAGGGTGGTCGCCTGCTCTGCGCACTAACAGGCCGGGGTCAGCTGATAGGGACTGTTTACTCTGGTCAGCTGCTGGGAGCCCGAGGCCCCTGTTTGGAGCCTTGTAAACACAGCACAACTGACACTGACCGCCGGCCTCTGCTCCCTCATCTCCAGTGTGCTTCAGCTGTGAGACGAACCTCTGCTCTGCGTCTTGTTGCCTTCCTCCTCTGAGACAGAACCTGGAAATTATCAGCTAGTCACTCATAATTGCAACCTCTGTATGTTCTATTGGACCGGTTCAGAAATACGAGCAGGGAAACATAGACGGCCCTAAGAATTTCTTCAACCGACGCCACCGCTAATATGTTGCCAGTAACATTTGGGAACGTTGGTTAACATGGCTAAAGTGCACACAGTGGAATATAGTTACTTTTAGCAATATAAACATGTAATAAATAAGGCTGTTTTGACTTTACAGGTGTTGACGTGAGATCTGAGGAAAGTTGGGGTGGAGGAACTTTCCTGCTTGAATCATCACTTTGCGGCCTGTTCCATTGTATTATTCATTTTAAGAAGTCAGAATTTCCAACATTCTGACCTCACGGTGCAAAGAAATACACCCAGTCACACAGACAAGACAGTGTGAGTTCGGGAAGTATATGGAACATTAGCAGCCTTAAGGCCTTAAGGCTCAATTCAGTGAGTTAAACATGGAATAGAAGCGTGGACCAGAAGTGCTGACGTGCTGAAAGAGAGGGCGACAGAGCACGGGAGACAATCAGAGAGAGAGAGAGGCAGATGCAGGGGTGGTCTGCTGAAGGACTGGCTTCCAGCCCTCGCACTCAACACATGGTGTAAACAGACAAGCTCACCGTGTAGATTTTGTAGGAATGCAAGTTTTTGCATTAAAACACATGTTGCTGTTTTGCTCCTGTTGGAAGGATTGTCATAAAATGTTGTGCAGACATTCGTGTTCCCCAGAGGAGGAATCCTGCTGATTTTAGTGATGTCCTGACTTTTCCTTTAAGGCCACCAGCAGGTTGATGTTTTTGGCTTTGACTTGTCTTGACAACTATCAGGTAGACCTTTCAATTATAATGCTTCTGGAGATGGCCTGACCTGTCCTCTGTCTCAACCAGCAGGTTTTTACCCATCCTGTGAAATATCCACCAGATGCATTGACCACAGGTTTGCTCCATTCATGGTTATGACACATTGAACCCTGGTGATCTCCTGACTTATTCTTTGATGCCACAAGGTTGACATCTGTGAATCAGAGTGCAGTATTTCCACAACTGATAGATGAATTGCCACAAACACTCATTGCTATACTCTACAATTCTACATTTTCATTTAGCAGATGCATTTGTCCAAAGTGACGTACATCTGAGAGTAAATACAACACAAGCAAGGATCTAGTCAGGAGAAAACAACCTGGATAAGTGCCAACAAAGTTAGATAGGGCCTGTCTACAGGCAGTGAGGGGGGCACACATTGCAACATACAAAAAAAATACTTTTTTTTTTTTTTTTTTTTAGTTTTTGTGTGTGTATGTGTGTTCATTTTGTAGGAGTTTATCAAGTGCCAAGGTGTATACTCGTTCATGCTGTCATCACAATATTTTTCAGTAGCGTCTGTGATTCAAAGACTTTTAATCAAGGGTCCCCATCAGATCAAAAAGTCCAGTTTATGACCCAAAACCTGCAAATTCCATCCCATCAACCTCAGCCTTACTTTGTATTTTGTGCCAGTTATGCAGGGTTTGGAAGCGACAGCCATATTAACCAAATTAATTAACTAGATCGTTTTAACTACAGGATCATGGATACACATTGATTTGGCTGATTTGTTTTAAATTGCAATTTAAAAACAACCAGGAGACCTTTGCATTGCATTGCATCTGTTACAATGAGGTGTTTATGATTGCACTCACATTTGCACAGTTCTGTGTGGTTTTTACCTGTTGGATGGCTGCGTAGTCACAGAGAAAAAAAAATAGAGCAGCTGTGTATAAATAGAGATGAGCAATGCAATTCCCACGTGGGCGTTTGCCTCATAAGTTGCTCAGAAGGTTCCAGCAAGTTTGTTTTTCCAACACTCTTCTGGGCACATTTCTCTGTACCTCCTGAACCTGATGAGGATTTACTGTCATTTTCAAGTAGTCTACTGAAAAGCATGATGTCTGCTGACACCGGTTCCATCCTTATTATGCAAGTTTTCACGTTAGCTGAGAGAACCTGGCACCTCAAACGACTTTATCATGGCAGCCAGAGGCGCGTTTCACTCAGCACTTACTTGGAAACAGTTTCATAGCAGCGTAATAAACAGCAACAGCGGTGAGTAACTTCTGAGCCCGTATCATAAAGCATGTGGCGCAAATTCAGACGTGTGACTTTGCAGAGCGTCCAAGAATGCTGAGGGAGTTCTCCGCCGGCCCGTCGTGTAGCGAGACGGAGACAAGGGTATTGATTTGTGTAGATTTAATTGGAATATTTGGGGAAGACTACTTGGCATCGGCGAGGAAACATCACTGATGTGGGTGAGATTGTGCAAAGCAAAGTGACCTCCGATTGAGAGGCTCCTCCAGTTTGTTTTTTTTCTCTCTGAGAATCTGGAGCCGTTTCAGTCTGTATCCAGGCATTTCATTAAGCAGTGAGGAAATGCAGACCGCAGCTCTCCCTCCCATTTCTTGATGGATTGTGTTTTTAGGGAGGGTGCAGCGGGGCTAATTTAGATGCGGTCATAATTGTTTCGGTGGTCAGTTTTTATAGTGGGAATGTGTAAGAGGAATTTAACTGCCAGTTAGCAGATATTTTGCATGGAGAGAAATCAACTTTTCTCTTGGCTCATCTCACCGACGAACTCCACAGTTCACCTCAGTTCTCAATCAGGAGCATTATAGTTTGCAGATCTGATTTAATAAAAGCATTGTAGAAACATGTAACAAGTCACAGAAAGCCTTCCAAACATGAGCGGAGAATTAATTACTGCTTATATTGTAATAAATCATTACTCATCCGTGCATAATATTAAGTTAATGTACATGCACAGGGCTGAGTGATTTAAATGCAAATGAAGCCATCAGACCTTCACAGAGGAACTGCTTCCACTGTGTGCATGTGATGTTATGTTGCGTGGCTGTATGCATTGGCTTTAACTGCTCTCCAAAGTCGAGGAGAATATGTGTGGGGGGGTACACTTTTGTCTTTGTTCACATAAAATGACCTCATCACATTAAAGGCTAATTCTGGTTTATTAGTTTCTACCAGTTAATCCTTTAACTTCGTGACTAAATTGTAGCGACAACACAAATAAAAAAAAATGTTGACAACAAGAATTACGGCAAAATCTCCCATCAGTAGGACCTGAGGAGTCAAGACAAGACCTAATAGGAATTTGTTGTTGTTGTTCAAATATAATGATTTAGATAATCTGACTCAACAGTTTACTGTTTTACAACCCGTCCAATCACCCGGCCGCTCGTGTTTCTTGCCCGGTTGGACTTTTTATTGTAGTGTTGCCATGTTCCCAGATCTCAGCATCCACCTTAGAAATGATAGCCAAAACAACAAAAAGAGGGTCCAAGCTGTAATAAAGCGGCATTATCCTAAAGAGAGAGAGAGGAAACGCTCATGGACCGTGGGAAGCTAGCAGGGAAAAGGCGACGGGAGAAAATGAAAATGGAGACAGGTTTAATTCCCTGTTACTGTAAAAGAGGGGAGAACAATATGACCTCAACTTTTATCACGGTTTTTCAAAATAAAAGGGGTAGTTTTTTTCTACTTTATTGATTATAGCTTGGCATTGGAACATATCTGAAAAAAAGATTAAAAAATAAAATATAACTTAGATCTTTAATTGGCTTCACATATTCACATTCACACTCACACACATTTCTCTTGACTGTCCCTCAATTTTAAAACCAATACGCCTTTACAGCCAGTGCACAACAGCTGTAAACAGTCGAATGCTCAGAGATACAGTCGAAGGCCTGAGCTCGTCTCTGGTGTCGCAGTGGCAGCAAAACACTCTTTAAAAGCGCCTCAGCGAGCAGTGAAAATGTATAATTAAGCCCGTTTTTCCCCCGTCTCAATATCTGTGCTGTTTGGTGGTTGATATTTGCACAAGCTTTACGGGATTCACGAGCTCAGCATTTCATCATGATAATAGCAGCCTATTTTGTTCTAAGTTACTGCGTGGCTGGAGAAGTCTCCTGTTTAATATGGTGTTTTCATGTTTTTCTTTCTGTGAAATTACACTCTCGTCTCTCAAATCTTCCCCCACTGCTTGCTCTAATGAAAAACTACTTTCTTGCTTCTCACTCCTTTTGTTTTTAATACTTTGTTTTTTCTTCTTTTCTTTATTACTTTTTAGGTCAATTCTACCTCATGTAATTTTGCTGTGATTGCAGAAGCGTTTCTCTGCTTGTTGTGCAGAGTATTTTCGACTGTCTAATCATAAGGGACACTCATTTTTCTTAAGCGTTCGCTGCTGTCTTTTAGCCACTGGTGTAAACCTCTCTTCATGCATTTATTTAGCACTTTCTTTAAATGCAAACAGCACTAAGAGCTTTTATACATCTGGGCCAAATTAGTGCTTTGTAACACAATTTGTCTCTAATTGCATATCAGATTATTCTTTGTCCAGTTGGAGAGAAAAAAAATGGCGCTTTCCAGATAAGCAAACAACAAACAGGCGGTGAAAAGTGGCACAATCATATCTTCTGTGTTGTGCTTTTATGAAGTCTCTTAACTGTATAGTAGAACTTTTAGCTGCTGATAGCGCTGCTCTGTCATCTGGTGAGAAGGAGCCTGACTCCCACTGTGTTCATCTGAGGATGTGACGGCGAAATGTGGCTGCTTGTGTTTGTGTGTTTCTGTGTCCATCTGTGTGTGTGTGTGGGAGCTGGTGGATGTGCTTCAGTGGCTTTGCCCCCACGATACAGCAGCTCTGCTCTGCTTTGATGTTGCGAGGTCGAGGCCCGTCCCAGCAGGATGCGACAGGAGTAACCGGCCTGTCAGGAGGACCTCGTCTGGCAGCGAGCGTCTGTCTGGACTCAGACAGAACGCAGACGCAACTGGATGTGAGCAATCCTCATCTGCACTTTTCATCTTTTTCGAGCCAGATCCGGCTGAAAGATAACCGTCCAACTCGCTCTGTTATCAGAGGAGGAAGGGAGGAAGGCAGAAATGTAAACTGCTCCAGTGCATGTTCAGATGCACAAAATGTAGAAGGCAAATACACACAGTAATAAAAGCCTTTTCCAGCAGTCAGATTTTATACGACTCTGTGCAACTCATGAAGAGAAAAGCAGTCAGAGTGTCTTGAAACTGTAAAAAGTAAAGCTTTAAAACCTGAAAAAAAGCAAAACAACTGTATCACTTGCAGTTCCTGTGTGTGTGCATGTGTGTGTGCTGATGTGATGTCACTGAGTCTCTCCTCTGGAGCTCCGGTCTGAACACTGCCTGCTCTGACAGACAGGGAGCTGTCGAACGTCTCTGTTTGAAGTGACACTGTGATGCTACCTTTAGAGTTTACAGGCCGCCATTCTCAGCCCACAACTCTGTTTTCTGAGAAGAGTCTGGAGGTGTATCTCAAAGACAGCTCAGCCTCTGGAGTGTGTGTGTGTGTGTTTGTGTGTGTGTGTGTGTGTGTGTGTGTGTGTGTGTGCAAGCGAGTGCCTACGCCTGCATGCTCGCACATGAAATACAATCATATACCTTTAAGACATATTGACTTGGTGTGTGTGTGTGTGTGTGTGTGTGTGTGTGTGTGTGTGTGTGAGCTAGCAGACGAAATAAGATATTCCACAAAGGCAAACAGTGCAGTTGAAGCTGTGTGTGTGCGCTAACAGGTGAAATAAGATATTCCACAAAGACAGACGTCCCACTTGAATTCACCGTGTGTGTGTGTATGTGTGTGTTTGTGTGTGTGTGCTAGCAGACAAAATAAGATACACCTCAAAGACAGTCCCGACACTTGGAGTTATTGTTGGTGCGCTGGCAGCAACAGAGCCCTGTTAAACCTCAAAGGCAAGCGTAACATTTGTGGTTATGGTTGGTGTGTTCCTGGGAAGCTGCCCATGTTGACATTCTCCTCTGAAGTCTCCTGCAGCGGTTGGTTGGATTCCTCACAGTCCCACCTGCATGCTCCGACCTCTGACAACAACTGACCCATCTGTACCTGTCAGTCCAACTCTGATGCCTCAGAACCAGCTCAGAGCATGAGCTGCCACCTGGCTTTGAAGTGTCTGATGTGTCTTTCTGACAGTGTGTGTTTTGTGACCAGACCACCTCTGAGTCTTGTTTCAAATAGATCTTGATATCTGCACATATACTGCAGACAAAGTATGTGATAATGCCACTGAACAAGACAGACCCTCACTTTCCAAAATAAGGATTCAAAAGAGCAGAGCTATCAGATCTGAACTTTGCTGCATCCCATTTTATTCCAGATAAGATTACTTGTCCTTACCCTCTGTCACCACGGCAACTGACAAATCTCAGAGCACACATGGATTATTGTAACACACAAATTTCATAAGTAAAAAGAAAACACAAATATCATCTCAAGTGGGAAGCGTCAATGAAAATGATCAGTTATTGGGGCTTGATTAATTATGTCTGATCATGTTTCTTTGATCATGGAAATAGTTGAAGGAAACGTGTGACATCATGTTTTATTTCACCAAAGTTTCAATTACAATATGAGACAGAAGTCTGTCTTTCTTATCTAAGTACACACACACACACACACACACACACACACACACACACGCTTGGCCTGGCTACATGCATTTCTCCAACTCTGCCTTTTCTCTTCTCCCTAAGCAGGAAGCTGCACATCAGGATCGCTTCCCAATAAGATAAGATAATACAATAAGCATAAGATGTTCCTCCAGCCCCCCCACCACACACACACACACACACACACACACACACACACTGTTTGCCTCGCCTACAGCCTCCTGTAGGGACGGCGGCGCGGCAGCACCTGTTTGGAAGCCTTCCAGCTCCGCCCGGCTCATTTGAAATCACCTCCCCGCTGTAGCCTTTTCATGTATTTTACAGGCTTGTGTCCAGTTCAGCGCTGAGCAAACCGGGCTTGTTGTTGTCTACTTATCCCAGTTGAGACAGGTTTCGCACCTGGCGGCTGAACGCGGCAGCCGAGGGTAGATAGTATTTAAAGATGACTCACTGAAGGCTGCACACTTGTTTTGGCTGAATATGCAATACAAGAATTTGCTTCTCTTTTGCATGTGTTAAAAAAGGAAATAGGCACTAATTGTGTATCTATGAAACATCAGTGTGTTGCATTAAAACCATAGACTGTATAAAATATGGACGTAGTGTCCGTGACGTCACCCATAGGTTTCTGAAGAGCAAAAATGAAGCAAATCGTAGTGCGTAGCCATCTTGGTAGCCTACCTCC
>JBBMOC010000815.1:0-19299 GCA_037975185.1 Centropyge bicolor
TGGTCTACGCCTGGAAGAAACTTCAGTGTTGGTGATGTAGTGCTGATCGTGGATGACACTTCACCCAGAAATTCATGGCCACTTGGAAGAGTTGTAGAGACATTTCCTGACAGAAACGGCCTTGTTCGCCAGGTGAAAGTGAAGACCAAGGCCAAGGAGCTTTGTCGCCCTATAACAAAACTATGTCTTCTTCAGGAATCAGAGGATAACTGATGGACTGTTCTGAATCCGAGGCCTCATTTTGTATGGGGTAAAGTTAATGGGGCAAAGAACAATGGACATCTTTCACTAAGTAATCGTAATATTATTTAGGCTCCTTTAGTTTAAGTTGACACTTTTTGAGTAATTGTTTCAAGGACATTGATAACAATTAGGGGCCGGTAATGTAGGAGCCTAAATGCAATTTTGGTTCATTAAGATGTGAATGTTTATGGCGATTTAGATTTATTTGGATAGGGTTATTATGTTCAGTGTTTCCTGATTTAAAATGTTTACAGTTCATGAATAAGTTAATATTTCATGCTTTCTGTTGATTTCTGTGAATAATTTTAAGCAGGCATATTTCTCATGGTTTGCATGCTTTATTGCCTCTGCATGAGCTAGTTACTGTGTGGGTGTGGTTACCTGGCGTCTCTCAGGTTAGCGAGCATGGAGTGGAGCCACACAGTTTTTTGACCTCGCTTTATCCTTTTTTGTTATTGGATATGCTTCATGTTTTTATACTAGCTTAATCTGTTTTGTACCAACTTTGCATTTTTCGAAGTAAACAGTTAAAAGAAGTTCGATCTCATGGAGTTATTTTTATTTTTGCGGATGTGGACTATAAGGACAGAGGGGACGATGAGAGCGTCAAGCTGAAGCTTCATTAATTAGGAACTTACATTAGTCAAAAAACTCGCTCCTCACGGATTAACGGAGAGTGGAACTGCTCGACTGGAAACGGATGAAGGAAAAGGGAAACATTACGACGACAACAGCTGTTGCAGCGGTACGAAGGAGCTTCGCCGGCGCGGCCGCGCTATGCTAATTGACGCTAGGCTACGGTGGAGCTACGGAGGACGGCACCCGCCGCTACGTGAGTAAATAATAATAAGAGAGACAGGATCGTTGTTCGGCTGAATGACGAAGTGGAAAGTGCAGGATCTTTGACATTTTTATTGATTCAACGTGGAAAATTTACTTGTCATGGATGAACAAGACAGTGGAAAACGAACAGTAAAAATGACAGAGAAGGCCTTAGAGGACCACAAGGCTAGACAAATCCAGGCCCGTAGGCACAAGCTAACGCAGCTAACTAGCTTGAAGAACCAAATTGAGCAGTTAATGGAGGATGATGAAAATGTTGACACTGTTAAAAATAAACTTCGTGTTGACTTTAGTGGCTTGCAGCAAGAATTTGTGGACATTAATTATGGCTTGCAGAAATTGATGGCTGCAGAGGAATCAACAGATGATCAAAGGAGTTGGTTTGATCCAAAAAATAAAGTAATGAATGACTTTTTCTGGAAAAGTGAGGAATGGATGAAAGATGTCATGAAACGTGCTGAGCAGGCTGAAGAGTGTAGTAAACAAGTGACACCTGCAGACAGTAGGTCAACATCATCTAAGGTGACCACTAGACGTAAAAGTAGGTCTACATCGCAATGTGGAAGCACAAGCTCAACATCTTCTTCAGTCAGATTAAAGGTGGAAATGGAGCGTGCATCATTACAGGCTAAGGCTGCAGCATTAAAAGAAAAGTTGGCCATAGAACAGGAAGAAGCAGAGTGGCATGCAGAAAAGAGATGCAGGGAGGCTCAACTGCAAGCTGAGTTTGAGGCCCAGCAAAAGAGGATAGAAGCTGCAATAAAGGCTAAAAAGGAAATGCATGCAATGCAGACAGCGCTTGCTGAGTCTGATGCTAAAATGGAGGTTTTGATAAAATACGAAAGCATACAAGAAGATACTAGTATCATTGACACTAATGAACAGGATGATAAAGCAGATATGAAGCCCACGTTTCAACTAGCATCACAGCACACCTTACCGATACCCAGCATCAAACAAAATGCGCCATCGGCAGCTATTCAAACGGCCACAGCCGTGCCAAAGTTGGAGATTAAGGACCAGCAAAAACCAGTGCTTGACGAGCTTTGCCAAGCCATTTCTCAGCAAGCCAATGTCACAGAGTACCTTGTGAAGAATCACAAAGCATCTTTACTTCCTGAACTTGCCATCCCAACATTTAATGGAGACCCACTGGAGTACAAATCCTTTGTCAGTGCCATTGAACATGGAATTGAAAACCGCACTAGTGACAATCGTGATCGCCTTCAATTTTTGCTACAGTACACAAGTGGGCAGCCACATGAACTGGTTAAAAGCTGCATCCACATGGAACCTTCAGCAGGTTATGCTAAAGCAAAACAAATGTTAAAGGAGTTCTTTGGAGATGACTTCAAGATAGCAGAAGCCTACATAAAGGAGGCTTTGGATTGGCAGACAATCAAACCAGAAGATGGTGTTGCTCTTCAGTCCTTCGCATTATTCCTCACAGGCTGTTCCAACACTATGTCAGATATTAGTTACCTGGAAGACTTGGATAACACAGCTAATATCAAAGCACTGGCTAACAAACTTCCTTATAAGCTCAAGGAATCTTGGAGAAAGTCTGCCTGCGATCTACAAGAAAGAACAAAGAAAAGAGTAAGGTTCAAGGACTTTGTGAACTTTATCAACCAGCAGGTTAAATATCTTTTGCACCCACTCTACGGAAGCTTAAAGGAAGCCACCACCTGCACAAAGGATTCTGTACGACAAAAACCAAAACCACAATATTCAGAGACACTCAAACCAAAGAAAGTGTTCACAACAACCGTTGTGCCACCCAAGACAGAAAATGACAAACAAATGCCAAGAACACAGTCAGTTTCAGTGGATGCTAGCAGCAAACCTTGTGTTTATTGCAATGGAGAGCAACACAGCCTCACGGTCTGCAAAAAATTCAAGAGCAAACAACACAAAGACAAGATTGATTTCTTGAGGAGCAAAGGTCTGTGTTTTGCATGTTTGAAGCATGGTCATATGAGCAGCACCTGCAAACAGAAGCTTCAATGCCAAGAATGCTCTAGATTACATCCTACATTGTTGCACATGACCACTAAAGACACAAGAGAAGAAACAGCAAGAGGAAGTTGTGAGCAGCAATCTGTATCAAGCGCTCTTGTACAAGCAACTGAGACTGTTGGTGTCACAGGGGCCGGTGTGGAAGATTGTGTGCTTTCAATTGTTCCAGTATGCGTCAAGGCCCAAAAGGGAACAAAGATAGTGACGACTTACGCCTTTTTGGATCCAGGTAGCTCAGCTACTTTTGCTACAGAGTCACTAATCAACAAGCTGAACATGAATGGACGCAATGTCAACATCGCCATGCGAACAATGGGAAATGAAGCAGTCGTGAATACACGTATCATAACTGGTCTGGAAGTCAGCAGCTTAGACGGCCACCAGTTTATTGAACTTTCAGAGGTGTACTCACAAAAGGACATTCCTGTAACTAAGGGCAATATCCCCTGCCAAGAGGACGTCGATCGGTGGCCCCACCTGAAGGAGGTGAGAATTCCCACTATCCAAGCAGAAGTTGGATTGCTCATAGGAGCAAATGTTTCTAAGGCAATGGAGCCACTGCAGGTGGTCAACAGTGTGGACAAAGGACCATATGCCGTAAGAACAATATTAGGCTGGACAGTGAACGGACCACTCAGAGGTGGAAGTGACACGATGGAAATAAACACATCGACAGGAATCGTTGCAAACAGGATATCAGTAGCTAAGCTAGAAGAACTCTGGCAGCTGCAGTTTAAGCAGGACTTTCCTGATGCCGGACAAAACGAGGACATCGAGATGTCAAAGGATGACCACCAGTTTATTAGCATGGTGTCTCAATCTGCAATAATCAAAGACGGTCATTACAGTGTTTGTCTTCCATTGAAAAAGAAGTCAGTGTGCATGCCAAACAACAGAACAGTTGCAGAGCAACGCGCGTTGAACTTAAAGAAAAGATTCTCCAGAGACGTCAAGTTTCGTGGAGAATATGTTGCATTCATGGATGACCTCCTCAAGAAAGGCTACGCAGTGAAACTCGATGGTGATGAATGTAAATATACAGAGGGGCGAACGTGGTATCTGCCTCACCATGGAGTTAGACATCCTACCAAACAAAAGCTGCGTGTTGTCTTTGACTGCGGAGCAAGCTTTCAGGGAACTTCTTTGAACCAACAGCTGCTCCAAGGACCAGATCTAACAAGCTCACTAGTAGGGGTCCTCATTAGGTTCCGACAGGAGACTGTGGCGGTCATGGCAGACGTGGAGGCCATGTTCCACCAAGTCAGAGTCAGCAGTGAAGACACAGATCTCCTCAGGTTTCTCTGGTGGCCTGAAGGGAACTATGATTTGGATCTTGTTGAACACAAAATGTTGGTTCACATCTTTGGTGCAACATCATCACCAAGTGTTGCAACCTTTGCACTTCAGAAATGTGCAACAGACTTTGCGGCCGACTTTGGTCAAGAAGTGGCCAAGACAGTCAAGAAAAACTTTTATGTGGACGACTGTCTCAAGTCAACTACTGATGATGAGACTGCAATCACCCTTTGTGCTGAGTTGAGGAGCATGTTGGCAAAAGGTGGATTTCGTTTGACAAAATGGTCAAGCAACAGCAGGAAGTTGCTCAACTCAATCCCAGAAAAGGAAAGAGCACAAGGATTCCAAGATCTGGACTTGGACAAAGGAAACTTGCCAATGGAGAGAGCATTGGGCATTCAGTGGTGTGCTGAATCAGATCAGTTCAGGTTCAAGATCAATCTCAAAGATCGACCACACACTAGGAGAGGACTGCTTTCTCTAGTCAGTTCCATCTTTGATCCGCTGGGCTTTCTTGCTCCAGTAGTGCTTCCTGCTAAAAGAATCCTGCAGGATTTATGTCGGCGGAAGTATAGCTGGGATGAAGATCTGCCAGACAATGTTGTTAAGAGCTGGAAAAAGTGGGTCTCAGGTCTGCCACAGCTTGAGAAATTTGGAATTGATAGATGTGTCAAGTCAAAGCAGTTTGGCGCACCAGTATACGCGCAGCTTCATCACTTTGCTGACGCGAGTGAAGACGCCTATGGAACAACAAGCTACCTACTGCTGCGCTCTGCAACTGGTGAAACTCAATCCACATTGATCATGGCAAAAACAAGGGTCGCGCCCTTGAAGTCTCCAACTATCCCAAGAATGGAACTGACTGCAGCCACAGTGGCGATAAAAATGGACAAGCTTCTAAAGAAGGAACTTGAGATGGAGCTTTGTGAATCAGTCTTTTGGACAGATAGCACGGCTGTGCTAAAATACCTGAACAGTGAAAGCACCAGATTCAAGACGTTCGTTGCTAATAGGGTCTCAGCAATTCTAGAGCACTCCAAGACATCACAGTGGCGATATGTCAATACCACTCTGAATCCCGCCGATCATGTCTCAAGAGGACAAACTGTAGAGGCATTTTTGAGAAATGAAAGCTGGCTTTCAGGACCAAGTTTCTTGCTCAGCTCACAAGACCAGTGGCCCAAAAATCCTGATCCGGGAATGCTGGATAACGATGACCCGGAGGTCAAAAGAACGATTCGGGTGCATGTCATTCAGGCAAAAGAGTCTGAAGATCCTATGGACAAGTGGATGAACCACTACTCTTCCTGGACAGCTTTGAAGCGTGCTGTTGCGTGGTTCCTGAAACTTAAAGACTTGCTTAAAGAACTGAAAGAAAGGAGGAAGGAACTGAATACATCAAGTGGAGAAAGCAAGATGGTTGAGTACAGGAAAGCATTCAAAGGAAAGAATCTAACTTGTGATGACTTGAGCAAAGCAGAGCTAGAAATCGTGAAGTACTGTCAAAGGCACAGTTTCAAAGAAGATTTGACAATGCTGAATGAACAAAGAAGGGTGAAAAAGGGTAGCTCATTCTATAAGTTAAATCCAGTACTCCAAAATGGCATCATGAGAGTTGGCGGAAGGTTGAGCTATGCAGCAATGCCTGATGATTCCAAGCAGCCAGCCATCTTGCCTAAAGATTCACACATCACAAGACTTGTGCTGAGGCACATACATGACATTACAGCTCACGCTGGTAGGAATCACATGTTGGCTCAGCTACGTCAAAGATTCTGGATTCCTGGAGCTAGTGGAGCCATCAGACGGTTCCTGTCCAAGTGTGTAATCTGTAAAAGATTGCATGGAACTGCGGGTCAGCAACTCATGGCAGATCTACCAACATGCAGGGTCCTGCCTGACGATCCGCCATTCACAAGAGTGGGCGTTGACTACTTCGGCCCATTTCAAGTGAAAAGAGGAAGAGGGCTAATAAAGAGATACGGTGTTATCTTCACCTGTCTTGCCATTCGAGCTGTGCATCTAGAAGTTGCATCTTCACTCGACACTGATGCATGTCTCAACGCAATCAGAAGATTTCTTGCCAGAAGAGGACAAGTCAGAGAAATGTATTCAGATAATGGAACAAACTTCAGGTCAGCCGACAGCGAGATGAGAAAATCGCTCAAAGAATGGAACACGAGCAATATTGAACGATATTTGCAACAGAGAGGTGTCCAGTGGCATTTCAACCCGCCAGCAGGTTCTCACCACGGAGGAAGCTGGGAGCGGCTAATCCGCTCAGTGAGAAAGGTCCTCAACATTACAGTGAAGGAGCAACCTTTGGATGAAGAGGGTCTCCATACTTTACTGTGTGAAGCTGAGGCAGTCATAAACAGCAGACCCATCACAAAGGCATCATCAGACCTCAATGATTTAGAGGCCTTAACGCCTAACCACCTGTTGTTACTTAAGGTCAAACCAGAGTTACCTCCAGGAGTATTTCACAAGGATGAGCAGTATGCCAATCGCAGATGGAAACAAATCCAGTATCTCGCGGATGTCTTCTGGAAACGCTGGTGTAAAGAGTACCTCACACAGCTCCAAGAACGTCAACGATGGTCTACGCCTGGAAGAAACTTCAGTGTTGGTGATGTAGTGCTGATTGTGGATGACACTTCACCCAGAAATTCATGGCCACTTGGAAAAGTTGTTGAGACATTTCCTGACAGAAACAGCCTTGTTCGCCAGGTGCAAGTGAAGACCAAGGCCAACGAGCTTTGTCGCCCTATAACAAAACTATGTCTTCTTCAGGAATCAGAGGATAACTGATGGACTGTTCTGAATCCAAGGCCTCATTTTGAATGGGGTAAAGTTAATGGGGCAAAGAACAATGGACTTCTTTCACTAAGTAATCGTAATATTATTTAGGCTCCTTTAGTTTAAGTTGACACTTTTTGAGTAATTGTTTCAAGGACATTGATAACAATTAGGGGCCGGTAATGTAGGAGCCTAAATGCAATTTTGGTTCATTAAGATGTAAATGTTTATGGTGATTTAGATTTATTTGGGTAAAATTATTATATTCAATATTTACAGATTTAAAATGTTTACAGTTCATGAATTAGTTAACATTTCATGCTTTCTATTGATTTCTGTGAATAATTTTAAGCAGGCATATTTCTCATGGTTTGCATGCTTTATTGCCTCTGCATGAGATAGTGACTGTGTGGGTGTGGTTACCTGGTTTCTCTCAGGTTAGCGAGCATGGAGTGGAGCCACACAGTTTTTTGACCTAGCTTTAACCTCGCTTTATCCCTTTTGTTATTTCATATACTTCATGTTTTCATATATACATTTTTTAAAGTAAACAGTTAAAAGAAGTTCAATCTCATGGAGTTATTTTTATTTTTTATGGATGTGGATTACAAGTACAGAGGGGACGATGAGAGTGTCAAGCTGAGGCTTCATTAATCAGGAACTCACAGCGGCAATAACACCACGACTCCATGATGTATTACTGCCCTGAAAGCTACAAGATTCATCATAGTGACAATAGCATAAGCTTAAGAATACACAAGGCAAAGAAAGAGTTTCAGCTCCTGAAATAAGAATACTCTAAGTTCCACTCTGCTTGAATATGATCAATTTTTTACAAAATGTGAGAAAAAGAACAGGTCTGAATACATACCGAACACTTCACAAAGGTTTCAGTTTGCTTACCAAATCAAATTCAGAATAGGTCTATTGCCAAGCAGGTTTTTATGTTTGAAGAATTTGCAATGGTGTTTTGATGCAAAACTATATAAACATCGTAAGTAGAAAGGTAGAGAGAAAGATTACAAGCAAGTACTGCATGTCTTGCAGCATATACAGTAGGGAAGACAGAACATGTTATGTACAAAATGTTATTTAAATAAAATAACTGCACAGTTTTGTTCAGGACTGTGCAATGTATTCACCAGAGAATACGTTTACATAACAAGTATTAAATGTAATATGAAACTCATCTGTAGTTTTAGACACATCTCATTTCAGACCAAAGTGTTTTTGTAATGGATGGACCAGCCAATTACTCACAAAAACTCAAAAATTTGGGAATGCCTAATAATGTGTGAAAATTATGCCCACCCCCTTTGAACTTCTCTCCCAAGAACTCTTTTTCAATCTTCACATAACGATTATAGTTCATTTTATTGTAATAATATTGCTGATATTCCTAGTTTTGTCTGTATGTTGTTTCATCAAATGAGAAATTGTCTGCAGGTACTTTCAAACTATCATATGCCTTTTATTTAGGAGTAGCATTGGCTGTGGCAGATAGTGGGTTTTACTCCCTGACAAAGGATATTGACTTTGACTGGCTTGTTCCAATTCTCAGTGATTAAGCAGGTGCTGGGGACTTACAAATACACAGTTTTTTAAAATTTCATTTCATTTCATTCATTTCCAACTCTACATCAGTGACTCAACACGATGATACTTCAGAATTGCTTACATCATAGTACATTCTGAGACAGAGACAGACATGGGACTTTCTAAATCACGACCAGTCTTTTAAATTGGCCACAGGTGAACCTTTGTCAGGTTTTGGAGGGTTGGGGGCTCAACTGCCGATGGGATCATCATTCATGCTGGACAGCTTTTCAAACAGCAGATCTGTCCTTGTAAAAATGGTCTACTAGTGGCCACAATCTGCACCTTATTCATTCTACTTCAGACTGAAACAGGAACTCAGAAACACTGTGGCTTGCCATATATATTATAGTCTTTACTGATACTATGACTCAGTTGATAGATTTTTTAATTATTAAAACACAATATGATTGATTTCAACATTAGATTGATTGTATGAGTGTATACTATATACTACTGTAAGGATACTGATAAAAATGATGAAAACGTCTGTGTCTTTATCAGTCAGGTCTGGACCTACTCCCAGTGCTGAATTGTGTCTGTTCTCCATGTGTGTTTGTGTTCATGTGTTTGGATGTTTTTACAAGTCTCGCTTCACAAACCAACAGCCACATGACTGGGTTTATTTAGAGAAGTGAAGCAGAGATTAGCCAGAAGTTTCACTCAGACAAACTAAACACCATCCATCACAGACAGGCTCAACAACAAGCACACTATGCTTAACACATCACAACATACAAACACAAGTGTTAGCAAGGTAAACTAACAAAGAGCCAGAGCTGCACTTTCACACACACATGCTCAATTTTGCTCTCATTTCACAAATACACAGAACACAAGAGGAGAACCAGCAGAGGTCTCTAGTCTCTCAGAGAGGCTGACATTAAACCTAATTTTATGAAAAATCAAGCACAGAGTTCTCCATAGTTTTTGCTATTTCAACTAAAAACCACACATATTGTACTTCAGGGTTATTTTATTGATAGATTAATGAGGATTTCCGCCAGAGAATCTAACAAGACCAGTGTTGCTACTAATGTGGAAATATTGTTGTGAGTTTGTTGGCGACAACATTTTCACAACAGAACATTGGCAAGGAAGACAATGAACAAAATTCAGTTAAATTTTGTGCAGAAAACTAAAACGTGTGAAAGACACTTTCTTTAATAATTCTGAGACACCAGTTGATCCAGTTTGTCATGGATCTGTGATGGAATATATTCTTTCACTTCCTATCATAAGGAAGCATGTGGCCAGAAAATAATAATAATGGCTGATGGTGCATATGATGCTAATATTGCCAGCACTAAGTAATTTCATTTAATGCCTTGTTCGTTGTGTTATTAATCCAAAATGTTGAATAAAGGTTTAATGGTTCAAAGTCTTGTGGCCTGTTTAAATGATGTATGTCGCTGAAAGTATGCAGAGGTTGAGTGATTTGAAAAAGATTTGAAGATTGATCTATTAACATTTGTTGAAAAGACTTCACACAGTCAGCATAAAAGGGAGAGAAATATAAAAAGCACAAGCAATAAAGAGTTAATCATTTTGATATGTGAATGGTTTCTCTAGTTGAAAGTATGCAAAAGTAGTAGCAAACCATAAAACATAAGGAAAAAAATAAGAATAATGATAGCTAAAAAATGCATTTAATGCAGAATATGCAGGATGAATGCTGACAAAGCACTGCTGGAAATGTAGAATTGTGAAATGAATTGCCTCAGTGTATTATTACCACACAGGTGAAGTGGATGGCAAAACTTTAGAACAGAAAGCAATGCAGAAATGTGAAATGACTTGCCAGAATTGGAAGCTGAACTGCATTATCTATAAAGATATGAGGAGTTGGAATGTATTGTCATTGTTTTTTACTTCTATTGAAATGAATTGATGACAAAGCATACAACTCAAAAAAGGTTGCATATAAGCATGAATGTTCTTAAAGAGCAAGTTTAACATTACAATGGTTTCAGCAGCTTAAAGTATGAAGAAGTAGTAAATGACTGAAAGACGAATTAAGAAAAATAAAATTTGCTGTAAATGCAGAATTTGAAATAGAATTATTTATATTCAAATTCCAGCTTTGTCCGTGGCCTTTTGGTGAACTCCTATTACCATCGCTGGGTTTTCGTTTTGAAAGTACAGCCTTGTGTATGGCTCCCTGATAAGCTTATCATCTGGGGCTTCTATTTTTAAAAATCCAGCTTCTACCAGAGCACCCAATACGTGTGTGTGCGTGTACGTGTGAGTAAAAATCCACACAAAGGTGCTGCTACCATCTGGGGGTTTATATTTTGAAAATCCAGCATCCACCAAAGCATCCTGTGTGAGACACTGTTACTACCTAGATGGGTTTTATTTGGAAAATACAGCCTTGTGTGTGTGACTTCCTAATAAGCCCCGTTACCATCTCAGAGCTTTTGAAAATCCAGCCCAGTCCGTCCCATACACTCAAAAACTGCCCAAATCGTAAGCTGCAATATAGTGAAAACCGTGCTAGCTATCAAAATGCCCATTTAACAAAAAAAAGTTTCAAGTCTTGTGACCCATTTAAATTTTAAATTACTGTTTCTACATTAAAGTATGGTGAAGCAACATGGCCCCAAAGAGGGGTGAGTATGAGCTGTATGTCCTTTTTGCGTATGTGCAAAATCACCTGCTTTAATCATGTTAAAATGTGACATTAACATTTTGAAGTCGCACACACCTTATGTACCTAGCCACGTTCTCAAAAAGACACGTACACCACAAACATGGCTGACCGATCAAGTTCAGTGGCTTGAGGTGGTTTAGTTGAGGTGATGCTTAGCAGACAACTAACAACTAGCTATCACTCAAAGTGACTGAACCATTACTTATGCATCATTTGTACATATAGACATATTTGACCAGACTGTAAACATGATCATGTCTGATGTAAGGTTGGGCATTTCTATATGGGAGTCAATAGGGACTGAATCACTTTTGGAGCCAGCCTCAAGTGGTCACTCAAAGAAATGCACTTCTGCGTTGGTTCATTTTTCAGCCCTGGTGGTTGTTATATCCACACAGTGGGTCACTGATTCATTTTTAAGCACCACAGCAATCCCTAGCCATTTTACCATACATAAGGTTCCACATATTGGAAAGTAAAACATCATGTCACACATTAGATGTGTTTGAAAAGTAATGCTTTTAATGTGATTTCCCCCACATTAATACTGTTAAAAACAGGTTCAGTGTGTATAATGCGGTGCATTGTTACCTGATGGGAAGCTAATTACTGCCTTTGAATTCAGCTCACTACATAAAAGGAGACAGCAACATGTGGTCCACATTTGCTTCATCAATAAGGAGTAAATCTTTGGTTCACCATGTTCACTCCCTGTGATAAACAGCCTTTCTGTAAATGCTGTTTGAAATCCTCGCCAAGTATGGAAGCCCACATTTCCACATATGTACAATATGTGTTATCTGAGTAAAATAGAAATGCAATAATCCAGTTTTCATTTTCACATACTCTACTTTCATTTTGAAAGATTTAACCTGCTCTAAAGTGGGCAATATTCAATTGCAATAAGCAAAACAGCATCCCCAGTATGTTGCCTTTACATTGACATGTCACTACGCTCTTCATTACAAAATAAAAATTAAAATGCTATCTGCCCTCCTTTCGTCAAGTCAGGTCTTTAGTCACTTTCTTGGCACATACTTGTATTCAGTTGAATTCCAACCGGTTTGTTGCTGTATGCTATCAACAATGACATTTTTTCCTATGCCTGCAAGATTTACCATGGATGAATGTCAATGTTGTGCACCGAACTGTCAACACACTTTTACCTGCGTCCACCAGGAAATGGGAGAAAGTTGTACATGTTACGTTACATCCACATTTACAAGGGCAAGTAATTAAGCCTAAAGAAAGATTAAGATACAGGTGCAGTGTGTGTCAGGGTCCATGAGGAAATCAGACAAGCCCCATAGTCTGACTGTAGGATGAAGACAGCAGCATTAAGATATGTTTTGTGTTTGTTACTATTCAGCTGACCACGTTTCTGTTGCTCATTTTTGTTGGAGCCAATAAGTCCCCAGAAACTGGCTTGTTTTTGTCGTTATATGTATGGAGTTCACTGTTGTGTGATTTGTTCCTGTTCTACTGTTCTTTTCTTAATTCATATAGTATGAAAATAAATGTGTTCATGCCAGTCTGTATACAAGTAGAATTTCATTACTATAATAAAAACAGATCTTGAGATGAAGATATTCCTTCTTATTCACTCCTGAAAACAGCCCAATGTTATCAAAACAATATTTGACCCTGATAGAATAATACAAAGCAAACTGAACAACAAAGACCAAATATTTTGCTTTACTTTCTTCTCTTATGGCTGGGTTTGAAAGAGTGGACCCCTGCTGAGCTGGTGCATCACTGCTGCACATGTGTGGCTGGATCTGTGTTATGCCACCACAGTGTTGCTCTCCTGTTCTAGTCAGCACATCACTCCCAGCAGTTTCCCCTTCGAGCAGCAGTGGCACAAAGCAGCAACTTTGGCAACTGTGAGAATAATACAATTGTGATTCAAATACCACAAGTACATGCACATCATGTTACATACATCATCCTTTCATTTTAGTACCTTGCTTAAATTCACAGGCCCAGTAGATAAAATGGCTATGATGTCTGCAAAACCAATGAAGAGAGCAAAGGCAGAGTAAGTAAGAGGTTAGTAATTATATTAAAAGAAGCTCTGCACACAGAATAGCTTACTGCATGTGATGATGGTAAGGAATTTGCTTCAGATAGTAGTACACTACACAAAGGCATCAGTGGAGATGTGCTGGGTTTATCACGCCTTTTCCACCAAGGCAGAGGGCCAATGTAAAATCTTGAACCAGTTCTTTGTGTTTCGACAGCAACAGCACTGAGGTGCTGGAGGTGGGATTATTGCAACAAACAAGACCAACTAAGTGTTTGTGACTGCCATTTCTTAAAAACCAGAGCTAGTGTAGTGTCTAGTCTGCCTTATCTAATAAAGTGAGAGCTTCAGTATGGACATGAAACTGAAGCAGCAGTGGACCACAGAGAGAGTCTCTTTGCACTATAGTCATCAACAGAAGTTTAGAATAAACTAGCGAGAGCTAGTTAGCTAGCTAAGTCCAAAACCACTTTTCAAAAAGATAAAGTGAGACATGGCTGAAGTGGGGAATGAAAGAAACATCAAACAACAACACACTCAAGAAACTAAAGAAGGAGTACAGGGACTCACTGCAAACTTCCACTGAGTAGGTAATTTTTCACAAAAAACAGAACAGGTATACTCTGGGTGTGGGCAATATCACTTGTCCCTTATGTTAAAATATTCTATTAATGCAGTTCTACAGACAGCGCCTCCTGAAAAGGAAAAACAAAACAGATCTTTGAAGGTTTACAGGCTGAACTGACCCCAAACTGGCAGTCGGGCCAGAACTAGCACTGAATTCACCTTGGAATCTGGTGGAGGAAAAAGGGTATGTCTGCACTCAAAGTGCCAGAGATCTTCAAAGACTTCACCCCTGTTTCTGAACCAATCATCTGCACCATGCATATCACCTCCTAAGTGCCACTGGTGGACTCCCAGCTCTCAGTAACATTCAAGCTGACAGACCTAGAGGTATCTTCTCACACTTTGGGGAAAAAAAGCCATGCTAAACAGAGCTCTGTAGAACAGCTGGCTGACAGGATTTTCCAAAGTGTTAATTCAAAATGCAGCAATGCCTTGAAATGGAAGCAGATGCTATTTGGGAGTACTGCCGGATCAAGCTGGTCAGCTAATTTCCTTGGGAGTTTGTTATCCACCCAGATGCTCCATGGCTTCGCTTATCGCAAAATGGAGTTGTCTTTGAACCATCGGAAAATCCCCATTTTGGCATTATTTGAATTAAATATCGTAACGTGAACAGCTATGTTGACTATCTACACCTCAAAATGCAAAAGTAGCTAGCAAAGATATCAGTTTACAGGGATGCAGTGGTGCGACTTCGTGCATTGTGCAAAGGAAGATGTTTTGATGGATTGCTGCAGTGACATAATCCAAGCATAACAGAGAGAACTGACCTCTTTTTTCCTTCCAACATGCATAGGTGCCTGGAATGTCTGTTGACATATTAAAGTTATTACAATGTCAATAATAAATGTTGAGAACCATGGCTGATGTTTCTTAAATATCTGTAATTTTTCAGAATAATTAGACACAGATTTTAAAAAAGCAATTTACCAAAGCTTACACTTACACTTACATGTTATCTTAAAATGGCTTTAATATACCTTGCCAAAACAAGAGATTAATTCATGACAAACCGGCAAATATCTAACACAAAAACATAAATACCATGTCAGCCATACTGATGTGAAGCCATATACTTGCCAGTAGGATTTAGTAAGTATGTTCAAATTGGCAAACAGATGACCCAGTGTTACGGCCCTAGTGCCTCTGTGCTCTGTGTTGTGTTGTGTGAGTGTGTGTGTCTCTCTCTCTACTGTCCTCCTCCAGGTGATCAACACTCCCTCATCCAGCGGCTGTGCCCACTCGGCTCATCAGCTGAGAAAGTTGGTTAAAGAGTGGGGGAGAGGTGCGGTCGGGTGTGTGGTGTGGGAGAGAGATGGTTGGCGAGAAATGGTGGTGTGGTGTTGGGGAGAGAAGGTGGACCACAGTGGTGGAAGAGTTTGGTTGGCTTTGTTGGTGATCACAGTGTGACTGACTGAGTGACCCTTTTTTGTGGAGAAGAGGGAGTGCTTCATTTTGTATTTTTTCTTTTCCCCCCAGACTGGTGGCATTTTCTGTTCCTTTTGCCCGGAATTAGTGTCCATGGCTTATTAAAAAGAGGCCATTCAGCCCCATTTGTAAGACAAGAAAGTAAAAAACAAAATTCCCGTTCAGTTTGCTTTGTATTAATTCTAACAGGGGTAATAATAGCAAATAAGTAAGCATATCTTCCTCTCGAGATCTGACTTTTTTATAGGACTGAAATTATACTTGAATACAACTTGGTATACAGACTGATATGAATTCATTTATTTTCATACTATATGAATTAAGAACAAGAACTCATAAACAATAGAACAGGAACAAAACACACAACAGTAAACTCTGTGCATGCAAATACAAAGACAAACCAATCCCTTTCTGGGGACTGGCTACATTGTGCTGTCTCAGTTATGTGAACTGTCTGAAATGAGCCAATGAGCCAGTTGAATGCAGAGAAAAATCAATCAATTAAGATGGGTAATTAAAGTGCACATACAGTCTGCTATCCATTTTTCTATGAAAAACAAGTTTACAGACATCAAGCCAAGCCAAGCCAAGCTATAGGCTCAATTACTCAGCTTCACATATGTGGACATAACTTGATATGTACAACTATATGAACAACGTTCTCCCATTTGGCGGTGGGTGCAGATAAAAATGTGCTGTCAATTCTGTGCACAATGTTGGCATTCATCCATGGTAAATCTTTCAGGCATAGTAAAAAAAATGCCATTGCTGATAGCACACAACAACAAACAAAGTCAGTTGACCACAGTTAGGCACACATGAACTGATAAAATAAGATAAGCCTTTATTCGTCCCACAGTGGGGAAATTCACATGATAAATGTGCAGTCCGAGTTCCTGACTGGGACACGAACCAGCGATCTTCTTGCTATGATGCGACGGTGCTTACCACTGAACCACCATGCAGTCCAACTGACATCCTAACCGTAGACCTAGCTGGGTGAAAGGATGGACAGATTGAATTGGCATTTTTATTTTGACACCAAAAGAATGTGGTGACATGTGAATGTATATGCAGCAGATTGGGGCCACTGTTTAGTTTATTGCATTTGAATATTGTCCATTTTAGAGCAGGTTCAGAACTGAACATGAAATGTCAGATGAGTGGCACTTTAATTGATATGTTACTCAAGCCTCAAACAACACCTTTTTTAAAAAGGTCATGACACTCTGGTCACCAACTGTTGCTCTCCTCCGGTCTGGTAGGTGTTATAGGTCTCCAGGATCAGCAAGCTCATGAACAGCCGTTTCCCTTCTGCAAATTACCATTACCACCATGACAAAAGAGGAAAAAGAGTAAAATGACAATGTGAGGACTTAGATGGGAGGATGCCCAGATGTAATATCCAAATGCTGGGGGTTGACCTGATCCAAGTTCCACAGAGATGGTAAACTATTGTCCAAGGTGGTTCAAGTGCAAAGTTCTCCTGGATCACTCAGACAGGGGTCTCGCACCAAAGAACTACAGTGGTAAACCATGAGTAATTGTAGTAAAGCAACAGTACTACCAGGTGTCGAAGTTTCTCGCTGGGCTCAAAGTCAAGCTCTGTTCGGATTCAGAGGAGAGCCCATTGCCACCTTGCCAGACTACACTACTACTACTACCAGCATTGCAAAGGCTCAGGCTGCATTAATGGAAGTCAGTACACTACTGTGGAATCAGCAAGTGTCCAATATGGCATACTATTCCCTGCTCAACTTCCTCACAACGGGATGGACAAAGAATTTCTGGATAAAGCCATAACCTACATTATGAAGCACACAGCAACAGAAGGTGGACACAATAAAGAAACTCTTTTTCTTTTACATATGAATCCAGTGAGGCCACAGAGGCGGTAATACGCTGTAACACCCAATATTAGTATCTGTACTCTAATGGAGATTAATGAAATTTTTCTCTTTGAACGCTGCTTTGCTTCAGGATAGTGATTACTTCAGACCCTTGAACAGAAAAGATACAAAGGTGGAAATTAAGTGGTAAGTACATTTGTAGTACTAAATTTTCAAGTTAAGGTAAGCTTACCAATGTGCTCTGTTGGTGAGAAGGCAGGTAGAAGGTACAGTATTGTGTCCTTTTTGTTTGTTTTTTTGCTTGATAAGTATTAAACTATTGACAAGAACATGGCCTTATAACTTTCACTTCTTGTCTAGAGAAGACTGGGAAAGCGCTCACTTCAAGTTAACTTAGAAGCCATCAAAGTAATATACAGTACAGCAGTATACAAAGTATGGATATGTTTACTAGGGGTTTTGGGTTCAAAATGTTTGTGTAAATGACAAGGACAGGGAACACATCAGACCAGCTTCTTTTGTTTCATATTCATATTTCCATCTATCATGGTTATTGTATATAGGGAGATGCTCACATGATATATGATGTTCCTTAGTTCCATATGGTCAACGTTAATGTTTTATCCCAAATAAATAGTTTTTCAGTCAAATTGGTGAGCTGGAATGTTAAATCTCTCAATCAACCCAGTAGATGTGTCTGCTTGTCTCTGATCAATGATGGTCAAGAGAAGGATGGGTGGGTCAGGCATTTCATTTCATTCAAAGGCCACAGGAGCTACTATAATAATGAGGAACATACTGTTTGTGGTAACAAGTGTTGAATCTTACCCAGCTGGGCACAGAATTAAATGGTGTGGGAAAATCACGTTTTTCCAGCAATTTCTTTTCTAAACTGCCAAACAAGGTCAGACCATAGCTCGTTCATGGAAAAGAAAAACTGGAGAGATTTGGCAATCAGGACTATGCTGCACAGCAAATCTCCAGGCCCAGGCTGTCCTTATAAATATCCTTCTGAAAAAAAAAAATTAAAAAATTCAAGTCCGCTCTCCCCATTGCCACTGTCTGCTGCTCAAGGGTCCTTTTTTATCCCACTCTGCACTTCCCACTGTGTCCCAGCCAGGCATCATCTTATTCATTTTAACCGACAAGAACCCAGACCCATTTAGTAGCTTTCTGGAAAAGTATGGAGGATATACCACAGACCAAGTGGTATACAGCTGTATAAGGAAGAGTGTAGGGCATTCAAAGTGTTTGTTACACTCATGTCACTCGGGATTCTTATGGGTTAAAAAATTACCAACCCATGTCACTTCTAAATACAAATGTCAATATCCTCACACATTAATTCCAAATCCACCAATTTTTCCACTTCATCAAATTAAGAATCAGAACTCATTACTTTCACAGCCTTGTGCATATTATTTATGGTCCTGCTTTACCCAGTATTCCAGAAGTGATTCTTTCACTAGATGCTGAAAAGACACTTTTTCTTTTAAAAAAGTTAGACTTTCACCATAAATTTATATTGTGGATTGAAATCTTTATTCATCCCCATTCCCTGCTGTGCACACTAACAATATAACCATTTTTTGAGCTACAGGGCTGTGCAATGCAAGGATGACTCCTATCCCCACTTCTTTTTGCTGGGGCAATCAAGCCACTTCCTATTGGTCTGAAAATGTCTGTCGACAGCAAAGGAACCCAGAGTGGGGCTTTAGCACATAAAGTGTCATTGTATGCCGACAATATGCTACTGTATATTTCTGATCCATCTTCCAGTTTTCCAAACCTGTTAGAGCTGCTGCAAGAATTTGGTCAGTGATCCAGTTATAAAGTCTTAGTCCAGTTACAGAAAAGAGAAACAAAGCCAATTGGGACTGTCGCCTCAGATGTTTCTCTCTTTGTTAAAAAAAATAATCTGG